>OY720442.1:59302504-59379567 GCA_963082915.1 Dolichopus griseipennis
AATTAAATGAATTAATTAAAACATTTGCTCTTTAATTTATTGTATTTAATATTAAACTCATAAAAAAAGTCGAATTTTTCCTAATTCCGATGTCAGACTCAATATTTTATAAATTTTCAGTAAACTATTGACGGACGAAAATTGACAGACAAAGGAAGATATTATAATATCAATTTAATTTTAAACTTTGATTCGATTACTACGCTTCAAAAGAATTCAATAATTCAAGTATCAATACAATTATCGAGTACTATTACTTATTACTTTATAATAAATACTTTAGTACCTTAATGTTAATACTTATTTCAATTAGCAAATACTTAAAAATTAATATACTTAAAATTAAACAAGTACAATATATTTATATATATTATTTATATATATATATATATATATATATATATATATATATATATATATTATTTATATATATATATATGTATATATGTATAACTATGTATTGATAACTACGATATAAGTTAGCTATTTACTTTATGTGACTTTAACTTTTCTATGATCAATCATTATACTTTTAGTATGAGGACTGTATTATAACTATGAAAAGTAATCATAAAAGATGAATATACTAATTTTAAAAATTCAAGTACTTTTCTGAGAATTGCTAGTTTTTTAATAAAAATCTTGAAATTTATAAGTAATTAATGTTAATGTTTAATAAACTTATGCACTTAATTAAAAAAGTAAAAAAGAGTATCAAGTAAAATCATTCAAATTGTACTTATAAGTAACGATTAATTCAATATTGGGCTGACCAGTATTTTATATGATATATAATACATTATAAATGGAGAAGCGCGTGTTTACACGCGTCAATTTGTCGAACCAATATATAACACCATATAAATAATATTTAAAATTTTCATAAAAATATCAATTTTATCAATTTCATTGATACCAACTTTATCTCATTTTTATTTTTCCATTTCCTTTTTCCTTTTTTCTGTTAATAAATTTATAGAGTACAATAAAGAAAAACGAATTTTTTTCAATATAATATATACTTAACTACATGTATATGGTGTTATAATATCAAGAATCAGTTTCAATTTCTTACTTGATTTCCTTTTCATTTTCGTCAGATTTTTCCGAGAACTTTTTTTTAGAATTTAAATAAAATAAGATTATATTTCAAATTAGGGTAGGTACTCATGTCCTTTTTTGTGTTATTTTAATTTATTGACTGCTTCAAAATTTGATGATGGTTCTATCAATTATTCGTTGTATCATTGATAGACATTATCAAATCAAAAAAAAAATATTAAATTATATCTGATCTTTAAAAATTTTAAAATGGGTAAAAACATCGTCATCATGTAAAATGCCAAAAAAAAATTGTATTTTAAATAAAATTGAAAAAATTATTTTGATTTGAAAAAGACAGATTTAGTATTAGTCTAAAAAATTTACAACACAGTATTTCTAATAATATTATGAGTTATTTTAAATTAGATATAATATGAAACATTTTTTTATCCCTTTCTGCTCTAATTTTTTTTACAATCGAATTTTATTAATATTTAATAAATATTAGATGTGATAATAAATATTAGGTGAGAACCTTTAAAAAATGGCCATGAAATTATTTAATCAGGAATTACTAAGGGGACTAATATGCCCAAAACTGTAAAGTGGGTTAAAATATTCTTTTTTGTATAAAATCAACTAAAATTTTACTAAATAATAAAATTTTTATCAAAATATTGTTTTTAAAACTAAAACTTCAGAAAACTAAAACTTCTTCTACCATTTTTTCACACATAATAAGCAAGAAAGCATTTAACATAATGATTTAACGGGGACTATTGTTTAAAACCCCTGCTAAAGAAATTACTGGAACTCTGTTTTTGCATCCAACTCTCAGACACCTCCTACATAATTTAAAAAAAAAACATTATATATTTTAAAAAACTAAATTTTTAAAAACTGGATTTTGAAAATCAGGATTTTGATAAACCGATTTTTGCAATGGATCCTATTTTAAACTCTGGATTGTATTTTTATTAGTATTTTGTAAAACGTTGATTAAAAAATAACAATAAATATGAATATAAAATTTTAATGCATGTAGGTAGATTGAAAAAAGTAAACAAGTGATGAAAAAACATGAGTTTTTAAAAATGTACTTCTTCAAAATTATGATATTTTTTTTTATTTTTAAATTAAAAAACTTTATACAGGTCTTCAAGTTACAGGTGTTAAAAAATAATAAAATTACTATTTCCAAGCCCTTACAAGTCCTCAGCAAGGGGCAAAATAATATTCTTAACCAGCTTCTACTTATTTCTGAGGATCTAATATCTCCCAACTCTAGCTTGAACAGTTTAGAAATGATGTGTGCCCAAAAATTTTGCAAAAATTGAGTTTTGCATAATGGTAAATTTTTATATGGTATGGCAACCCTTTACATTTGACTTTCAAAAATTTATAAAGCTTTTAAAAACAGCTATCTTCTAGTGTTTTCAGATTTTCAGAAATATAAGTAACAGAACTTTTGTTATAAAAATTTAAGTATAGGGATTTTTCCACCTTGGGGGGGTTGTAGTACCATGGAGCTACAGAAAAACTTCATCCAAGAAATTATTTTTTTTGCAATACCTGCCCGTGGCTTTCTTTACTCTATTTCAATAGATGTAAAAGTTTTGCAGACAGGGGAACGGATGGATAGAGTTAAACTATATATAGGCAAATTTTTACAAAATCTTTTGAAAATGTGCTAAAAATCAAGATTTTAATCTCGTGTAAACGGTAGGTTAGTAAATTATTTTTTGTTTTGAATTTAATCAGTTAAAAATTCATAATTCAATATTTTATTTTAAAAAAGTTTTTCCAATTTTACAGTTCAAAGAAACAGAACTTTCATTTATTTTGATTTCATTTCATTCATAATTCTAAGAAATTACATTGATAAATGACAAGGGTAAAATTTAGGCAAATTTTTTGAGATTTTGAAATTAAACATTAGAAATAAACCTTAAATATTTCAGTTCACCTTTAATTCTTAGCGCCTCCAGTCATAACAATTTTAAAAACTTAAGGTTTTAGTAATATCAACTTATGTCACCTTTTACATAAAAAATTAAGAATTTCTAGGAAATTAATTATAAGTTTGTTTACCGTTAATTATTTAAGGTTTGAATTATATTTGACAGTGGTTTTTAATAAAATTTCGAAAATAATCAAAATTTTTTAATACCGAAATAAAAATCACGTAGTATTATTAAAAATTCTATGGAATCATACTAGAAGATTTATTTTAGCTAATAAAATTTGTTTTATTATAACACTGTGACTATAAGCGTGACTAGGGAGCGTTTCGTCTTTCCAACACTTCTAGGCCAATCAGTAGGTATTTGTCAGATTGGAGTTGCCTAGACAACGCCTTATTTTAATTTTTGATTTGTTCTAGTAGATACTTCAGAAAAAATTTTAGAACTTAATCTGTGAGTTATAAGAACAAATCAAAAGTGTTTTGATATTAGGTTTAAGTCCCGAGTTATTTCTTTTAAATTTAGTGTTTCAGTGTTTTTTAAACTATTTCGATAACAGGACTAATAACAATGGGTCAGAATATTTTTTAAAACAAGTGATGAAAAAAACCAAGGGTTTTTAAAAAAGCACATTTTCAAAATAATATAGTGTTTCATACTGAGTATTTTATCGGAATATAATGTTGAAGCTTAAATATTAACGTTTAATTTAGGAGAACCTATAAAAACATTAAATTTAAATTTTTTAATTTTTAAGTCCTAATAGCCTCTTTATGGGGAAGGTTGCTTAATTTCTCAAGAATCTAATCCTCACTAAACCTCTTCCCCGACTTTTTTAGGTTCTAGGAATTAAAATGTGAATTCCACCAAAATTTGGAATTTTACTTAGACTTTTACTATTTCAGCAAATATGGTTAAAACAAGTGTTTGATTTTGTTGTTCGAACGAGCGCTCTTGAGCTCATTTTTTGAAAGTCTCGCATGAGCACGAGCTTTATTTTTAAAATAAGAGCTCATGCTCATAAGAGCAAAAACAAAAAATTCAAATAAAAGTAAAGCCAAAGATCATATTAACTAGTTAATATTATCTTTGGTAAAGCATAAGCTGATTGTATAAATAATCTTAACAAATCTCACAGATCTGTGAATCTAATTTACAAACAAACACTCTTGCTCATAGTATTTCAGCATAAAAATTATTTTTTACTTTTCTGTTTTTACTTCAATAAAAAAAATGTTAGTATACTCACTCTTTCAGAACTTAACATTTAAATTTAAGTAAAAGTTCACGAGAGCAGAAGCAATAGTTTTATATGAAGTAATTTACATAGAGTAAATTATTTTAAAGCAATGCTCATTGAAATTGATAATGCTTTTTATATTTTTTAGTGTCGTAAACAGTGTTGCCATTTTGACAGAATTCCGGTCAAATTTGACCGGAAAAAATATTCTTTGACTGGAAAAAAACTCGAAATATTTTGACTGGATTTTTGACTGATTTATTTTTTTATTTGACCGATTTTGACAGAATTTCGTTTCAACGAATATTTTTAAAAATTTAAAATATTTTTAAAAAATAGTCGTTGACGCTGAACGAATTTTTTCGCACAACTACAAATTGTAGTTAACGAACAACAATTGAGAAATACTGGAATGACAAATCATTTAATATACATACATGTACATATAAAATTATCACAGAAATCGAATGCAGCTTAAATAAACTAATGCTGTTTTGATTAAAAGAAAACATTTGCCAAAAGAAAATTGGTACAATATGAATATACCACCAGAAGTGATTAATAAAATCGGTAAAAAAGATATATACGAAAACGCTAGTGAAGAAGATTTGGATTTGGAAGAAGATTTCCTTTATGGATGAAATTTTTTAATAAGTTTATTTTTAGAACATATATTTTTTTGGTGCAATAAGTTTTACATATGTATACCGTCCAGCTACATAGAGTTTCTTTTTTTTAATTTATGAAATAATTTTTGTTTTTGTTTAATGTATGAAATAAGTTTTGTTTTTATTTATGGAATAATGTTTTTGATTAATGTTAGTACAACTTTTTTTGTTTGTGATAATCTTTATTTGATTTTTTTAAATAAATATTTTACTACTTTATCTGAAATAATAAATAAATAAATCTTCGACATGGTCACATTATATCATTAGTTATATTAGGTATTGCGAATTTATAAAAAGCAACGCTCCATAAATCAATCTAAACAAAGAATTTATGTACATGTTTCATTATACATACTTAACATACTTTCTTAATTAAATTTTTATTTTGACCGATTTTTTGACAGAATTTTACTCTTAAAACTTTTGACTGGATTTTTTGACAGAATTTTTTAAAAAGTTTTCCAGTCAAACTTTCAAATTTGACCGGATTGAAAATTTTGAAGTGGCAACACTGGTCGTAAATATTTACTATGAATGTATTTGTTTTTTAATACTATATAATGTATAGTGAATTATACTACAACAATACATAATACGATTACTTTATTATTTAAAAGTAGTATTATACCTACGAACACATAGCAAGCTCATAGGCATTTAAAATATAAACTATTGCTTAGGATGTGGTTGAAATTAGAGACAAAAGAATTAATAAGTGATGAAAAAAACCAAGGGTTTTTAAAAAAACACATTTTCAAAATTACATAGGGGTCCTTACTAAGTATTTTATCATTTTTATATTTTTTATCATATTTTTTTAGAAAAATATACACAAAAATAAATTATATTACGAGTTTTATAATTTAGTTATTTCATCAATTTATTAATAATTATGGATAATAGTGAAATCAATACATAGAATATAATTTAATACACTTGGAGCTTCAATGTAAACTTTTAATTTTGGAATTGTGTACACTGGTGAATAATTACTGATTTATAAAAACATGCAATTTTTAATTCTTTAGTCCTAATAGCCCTTCAATAAGGAAGGCTCCCAAAACTTTTACTACCTACCTCCCAGTCTACCCCCACTTTTCCATTTTTTAGGTTCTAAGAATTAAATTGTGAATTCCACTAAAATTTTGAATTTTACTGAGAATTTTACTATCTAAGCAAAAATGGTTAAAACTAAGAGACACTTTCTTCAATTTAACGAACCCATTTTAAATTTACGAAAAACCTTTAACATGTGTTGAAATATAATGCTGCAGCTTTAAATTTTGTATATTACTAAAAAAAAATTTGGACAGATATTCAAGTTATAGGTGTTTAAAAATAGTAAAATTTTCAATTCTCAAAATATTAAAAAAATAGAAAAAAAAGGTTAAATGATTGAACGAAACACAAAAATAGAATTTCGGGTAGCTATTTTTTTTTAAAATAAAATGTTTAAATTTTTTCTTTTAGCTTTTACAGGCCATAGTGTTGGAAGATAGCAGAATTTGGTTTTTAAAATTGGTTTGTTATATATATTGTTTGAATTATATCATCTACCAATATATGAAAAGGACCTAAATAATTAAAGCCAGAGATAACTAATTAGATAGTAAACTAAACTTTATCTTTTTCTCATCCTTATTATTTGAAATTAAATATTAAACTTTCTTTGCATACGATTTAAAACGCATAACATACTTACTTAGGAATTTGCATAACATACTTACATTGCAAATTGAAGAACCAGTACAACCAATATAGAAAAAAAACAATTTAATTTGCACTAAATATAATAATAATATAATAATATTACTAAATTTTTTTTAACAAATTATTATCTATATTTAAAAAAAAAAATAAAATCATACGTACACGCCAAGCGATAATAATTTTAAAACCAAAACATTGTCACAAAGAAAACAAAAATATTGAATATTAAACCTATATAGCGAGCACTTAAAAAAAATTTTTTGAAAGGCTCGCAAAGTATAGAGGCTCGCTCTTCGTGAGCAACATAAAGAACAACAAGATATGAACTCTTTGTTTGGTGAGCAACATAAAAAAAAAAGATATGAGCTCTGCGAGCAAGAGCGAGCAAATTTGTTTTTGTGTATACTAAAGCACCACCTACATTAATTCTTTCAGAAGGCCTGGACATCGAAAATATTTGAATGTATTAGTACACATTGTTAAAGTGTGTGAAAAAAAGCTCTTCCAAATGACGTTTCTTAAAAAAATTTTTGTACTTTTATGTTTATGTTTTTTTTTTAGGCAAAATTAAAATTTTCTTTCAACTCGAAATTTTTAATATATTTACAGCAAAATATATTCAATGATTTTTTAAGTATTAAAAATCACCGCCATTTTGACACTCTCAAAAAATATTTGAATAGACATTTATCATGTTTTTTAGTGAACATAACCTTCAAATTAAAAGCTATAATTTCAAATTTTTTCAACGATTTCGGTAAGTAGTTCAAATTCAATCTAAGTTTTAATATATATAAATTTAATAAAAAATTATGAAATTTATATATAAATAAAGCTTAAAGAATTCTCTTTTCACTCGTAAAAAAATTAAATTTGAAATCATTTTTTTCAGCACATTTCCAAGCAAGAATTGGAAAAGGAGTACCACATTCTGGGTAAGAAAGTTTTTTCTAATAAGTACAGTTTGAAATAAAAAGTAGTTGCGTAGTGTAAAATTGTGTAGAGTAGTATTTTACAAGTACCTTAATAAAATAAAATAATATTTTTGATCTCAATTTAATATTATTTTAAAAATAATATTTAAATATTTTTTGTTAATAAGGAATTAAATAATTTTTATAAATAAAAGATTTTTTTTTTTTAAATATACTTCAATAACATTTTATTTTATATACAATACAAAGGTACTTGTAGTTTAGTTATCAAATTTCTAATTTAAGTTTTTTAATTGAATTAACTTTCTTAAACATTATATTTGAAATTTAACAAAGTTAATTCAATTATTAAGTGCCTTATATTGCCTTTTTTAATAATTTATTTAAAATGGGTCGTAAATGCTCGGTTGTTGGATGTAAATCCAATTATAACAGTAGCACGAATAACGTTACAACTTATAAATTTCCGGTAAAAGAAAATTTAAAAAAATTATGGGTAAACGCTGTTGGAAGAACAAACTGGCAACCAACAGCCTACAGTACCGTTTGTAAATTACATTTTGAAGATTCAAATTCCCACTGAACACAACTTTTTTTTTGACCATTAATGTACGACATAAATAATCTTTTTGAAAGCTTCTAAGAAGCTTTTTCCTATTAAAATTTTTTTTGGAAGCAATTTTTTGAAATCCATACTTATGAATGAAAAAATTAAAGTTAAAATTTTTTTTTGTTACTAAATGATGTAAAAAAGATGATATTTCAATTTACTCTTTTAACATAATTAAAAAAAATCAGTAGTTTTTGAGTTATTTTAAAATTTTTAACAGGACTCCCGCGTTTTCCCATAAGACTACGTGTAAATTTCATTTGCGGGAGTCCTATTTTGAGCTTTTTTTCTTTAGATGTCCAGGCCTTTTGAATTATTGTAGGTTATGACTAAAGTCAAAGATAATGAATACAACTAGATGTGCACAGTTCATATAAAACAAAAACCTTAAAATTCAAGCTCTTTAAAATAAAAAGAAAGAAATAAAAAAAAAAGCTTAAAGCTTTATACTCTCATTATTAAATTAGAGAACGAAAAAAAAAAAAAAACGAAAACAAAATAAATGCTTTGTTGACTTTATTTTTTTAATAAAAATTTTGAAAAATGAATAAATACGATTTATGAAATTATAATATATCGATGGCTCCAAATTATAACGATGTAAATCTAAGAAAAATGAGTTCAAAAATATTGGAAATATATTTTATTATAACTTTGTTATTTTTTTGAATAAATTAAGAATACAAATTAAAATTCGCGATTTTAAATGTAAAATTGAAAAAACCATTGAAAAATATTTAAAACAATTTTATTCTGTGATCTTCAGACTTATGACGTTCTTTACGGTATATTTTTCTTTCATTATTTCTCCTAAAAATGCTAATATCAGAAGGCTTACCTTTGGTTTACATTCTACCTTGTTTTAATTTTGTTTCGTTGTAACTATACTTAAAACCAAAAAAATATTATTTATAAGAAATTTAATTATAAAAAATTAACAAGTAAAAAAAAAATATATGAATTTACTTATACCTAAGACAAATATTTTAATCGTCTTTTCAAACTTGACATGCGTCATTATTTTTTGGAGCCATCGAATGAGTATATGATCTTTTAAATTCAGTTCTAATAAAGAAAATAATTAAATTTCTTGTAAATGTAAAATTTCTTGCATATGAATAAAATAATACATATAGAGAAAGACGTGTAGACACACTCACACATTTACGTGAAGTAAAAAAAAAATATATTAAACTTCATTCAACAATAATATTTAATAGCATGTATACATATCGCATTCATATACATGCTTACAAAAAAAAATTCAAATAAAAAATTCTTTCTCAAATTATCTTCTTTAAATCTTTATACTATAGTTAATCGACAGTCACGTGACCTATTTATACTTTTAACTCTCTTAAAAGCTTTTTTAATTTTTAACGTGTATGAATGTATGATGATATTAGACCCATATTAGGGTTTTATTTTTTAAAAATTTTTTTATATGAGAGTGCACATCTAGTTGTATTCATTATCTTTGCTAAAGTGTTATACCAAATTTTTTATTGCATCTAGCTCTTTGAGAGCAGAACACAAAGATAAAAAAAAATATTAAAACTGTACAAGAGCTGTTCTGTTTATGATGATATTGTAAATAAACTCCTGAGAGATACACAAAAATTTTTATTTGTATTGCTCGATAGGAGCAGTCTTTTGAATTTTTTTGTTAATAAATTGTATATACCGAGCATTGCATGAGAGCTCATGAGCGATAAAATCAAACTTTGGTTAAAACTGAGAGACACTTTCTTCAATTTACAAAACCGCTTTTAAATTTAAGTAAATCTTGTAACATGTGTTAAAGTATAATGTTGGACCTTCAAATTTGGTATATTAAGAAAAAAAATTTTTAACAGGTATTCAAGTTACAGGTGCTTACAAATAGCAAAATTTCAATTATCCAGCCCTTATAGCTCCTAAATAGGGGACGTGACAAAAAAATTTTGTTAACTGACTCTTACTTATTTAACCGTTTAGAAGATATGTGGGGCCAAAAATTTTGCAAAAATTGAGTTTTATATAATGCTAAATTTTAGTACCGTATGGCAACTCTATATATTTAAACAATGTAGTTTTGTAGATTCTATAAAAGCAGCTCTCTTTTACCGTTTTCAGATTGAAAATACATCCAACAGAACTGTTGTTATAACAATTTAAATAAAGGGCTTTTTCCAATTTTGGGGGGCTGCAGCTCCGTAACGGGTGGGGATGCAGAAAAAGGTTTTTCTACGAAATTATTTTTTTTGCAATACCTACCCGTGGTTAAAATTTTTTTACTCTATTACAAACGGTGTAAAAGTTTTTGTAAACATACGGACGGACGGACAAAGTCAAAATTTAGAAAAAACTTTGACACTTATTGAAACTTTCGTTTTGGACATTCCAATTTTGTATATACATAAAAAAAAACAGGTATATTTTGACAGGTATTCAAGTTATAGGTGTTTAAAAGCCAAATTTATAGCAAAATTTCAATTTTCGACCCGTTACAGCTCCTAAAGAGGGGGCGTGACAAAAAAATTTTCTTAACTGACTCTTACTTATTTCTAAAGATCTAACTTCTTCCAAAATTTTAAGTTTCTAGATTTGGCCGTTCAGAAGTTATGAGGGACCAAAAATTTTGCAAAACTTAGTTTTGGATAACGGTAAATTTTAGTACCGTATGGTAACCCTATACAATTGGTTTTTAAAAATTTGTAAAGCTTATAAGAACAACTGTCTGATAACGTTTTCAATTTAGAAATATATCTTATAGAACTCTAATTATAACTGTTTAAATATAGGGCTTTTTCCTTCTTTGTGGGGCTGTAGCTCCGAAACGGGGGGGGGCTATAAAAAAAAGTTTTAACATTAAATTATTTTTATTGCACTACCTATCCATTTCTGATATTTTTTAATCAGCCGTAGGTAAAAAGGGACGGACGGACAGAGTGAAGCTATATAGGCACATTTTTACAAAAATTTTTGAAAATGTGCTAAAAACTATAATACAAATAATTTATTCGAAAAATATACTATTTAAATGATTATCTAGTGGGAGCGTTTTACTACCTTTACATAAAATGTTCCAGACAATTTCAATTCATAAATAAGTATTTATGAACAATGGACTAACTTACTTTTACGTTCATACTTTTTTACATTATCAATACTTTTACTAATTAATTTGTAAATAATCATTCGAATATTTTAAATTTAAATTTTATAGTATTTCACATATAATTTAACACTTTCTGAAATAATTGCAAGATTTAATTACATGGAATTTAAATAGCACGTGTAAATATTTTATTCAATAATAAATAAAATTGTTCAAATAATGAAATTAAAGAGCAAAATAATACAAACACGAACAACGTGTACATATTCGAACAACATTATTGCACTATAAATAATAAGTTTATATACATTTAAGATAATAAATAAATATTTCACTTAAAACATAAATCAAATATTTTTATATGAAATATATTGTTTTTACACGTATACCACACATTTTACACAATATACATAATATTGAAAATGCAAACATTGACAAATTTTAAAACGTGATTTGAATTAACTACCATTTTATTTTTAACCATTCCTGCATTAAAAATGACACAATAAATTTCATAAGATTTACTTTTATTATATTTTATTTGAGGCTTATAATACCCGTGAGTGATTTTTTTTTTTTTTTTTTTTTTTTAAATCTTAAAAAATATTTTAGTAAAATACCGTAGAGATTTTAAACGGTGTGACTGACAAATAGTTTAACATCTCCACACTTAATAAATCGCAGTTTTCTTTAGTAACAGTGAAGAGTTTAGAGAAAGTTGTGTCAATTCTGCAATACCCGCATGAACGTTATATAATTCGTTTAACCCATTCACTCCGGCTACCAATTTTCGTTGTTAAAATTTGACAAGTTGTTAACAACCACATTGTTTTGGGGCTATATTGAAATATATAGAATTTTATGGCAGAGGGTTCCATAGTTTCTGAAATATAGACCGTAATATAAATAGTATAATCGAAGTTTCGGGATAAAAATCCTGATTTTATGATAAAAATAAAAATATAAATTTTATAGTAAAACCGTGTGTGTTTTATTTATAATACTTTTCGTAACGATCTCTTTTTTACCCTACACTTATTAAATAGATTTAGGGATATAGATATTAGCTTTGGTACGGTGTTTTTATTCACCAAAAGGAAGCAAGAAGGGAAACTAATTATAGAAAAGTATATATAATTTGCCCTGTGTCATCTCAACGTGAGTCGATTTAGCGATATGGGTCCGTCTGAAAACATGATAGCTTAAAAAATAATGATGGTCTGACGTCGGAGGGTAAAAATTAATAAACTAAACTAATAAAGATAGAACGTTCAAATTTGGTACAAAAAGACTCCTCCTTATTCTTCTTGTGTTCCTAATTTAAAATAGATCACTTAGGTTTTTATGTATATAAACCAAACTATTGTATGTATTTTAAATTTATGAAAATCATTTATATATATAAGAATGCCAAACGGGCTTGTACGCGTTATCAACTGTGTCCTCAAGATTAAAGTTATGTATCGATATAATTCCGAAACAATTAGGTCTCCAGACACCATTATAATACTCTTAATCAAACCAACCCAACCTTTATTAAGGTATCACTTATAAAAATTATACTTACGAAATTATATACACATATTCTCGTAAATATAATATGTCTAATACTTTCCCTCTTATTCCAACATAAGGTAAAGACTGGCATGTTAACCTAACAGTTGATCAGTTGGCACTTAAAACTACACATATAATATCAACCAAAAATATTTTGAGTTGTTTTGCCATTTAACACAAGTTATGATAAGTTTAACGAATTTTTCATAAATAAATTATATGACAGTAACAAATATTTGACAAATTTTTAAACCACATTTACAAAGTTCAAGAATTGTGCAACACAAAATAAGTGAACATACAATACAATATTTATTATATACACACGAAAGCATTAAATAAAAGCATTAAGAAAATTTAGTCCTTTAACTACTATAAGAATTAAGTATTTTGAGAGTATTCTTTTTAGCATATTTTCCAAAATTTTGAAAAAAATGTGCCTATATAGATTCACCTGTCCGTTCGTCCGTCATTCTCGTTTTAAACTACGGCTAACTAAAAAATTTTGTAGCAACGGGTAGGTATTGCAATAAAAATAATTTAATATTAAAACTTTTTCCTCTAGCCCCATCCGTTACAGAACTATAGGCTCCCAAACTCGGAAAAAGCCCTATATTAAAATTATTAATACAAGAATTCTGTTAGATATATTTTCAATCTAAAATCGTTAAAAGACAGCTACTTTTATAAGCTTTTTAAAAAATACTCAGTATGAAACATCTCAGTATATGCCTTAGTTTTTATCATCACTTGCTAAATGTGTAATAATTCATAAAAATAAACACAATTTGTATACCCGTGCATACTTATATGGATCGGGAATATTAAAATTACTTCTCCGTTTGTAACGCATTGATCTAGATGAGCTAGATATAGTGTCAAGAGTCATCATCAAAAAATGAATCAAACTAGATATGTCTGTCTGTCCGTCCTAATATGTATATGTGTAATTTTTTAAGCGTACTTTGTATTTTGAGAATGATGGATAATAATCATAATGATTGTGTATGATGATTATTAACTATCATGTTGATCATTATGTGAATATGATCATAGGATGCTTATTTTGCTTAGGTTTAATATATTCGTGAATGAAAAATTAATTAAAATAGATAGAATTCAAAAATTAGAGCCAGAGTTTTGAAATTCACACAAAACATTTTTTAGACATTTTTGAAGTTCCCTATAGATTTTGGTTGAAGTCGAAGTAAGACTTCGGGCAGCTGCCATACAAGTTTTTTGAACCAATATAAATATCTTCAAAACAAATAACACTGCGGGAATGAACATTTCACGCGGTTAGTTATAAAATAGAACAAGTACTTTTATAAAGTTTCAAAATGTTACGATTCATTTCGATAGCTGTGAATCTAATAAAGCTGCAAGGTTAAAATTAAAAATGAGCAAGTTATTTGGCAAATTTGGACATTACTCGGACCAACTTTTAGGGTGAATCAAATTTTTGATTTTATAATATTATATTTTTTTTTTTTTTTTTTTTATTAGAAGCACAAGGGAACTAATTAATGGTTTATTGGATTTGAAACAACATACACGGGTATCTAAAAGTTGACAAGGGCAATTATAATCTTTTTCGTTTTATATGAATTCACATACTTGTAAATTGTAATAATATTATATCTGCCATTTATTGTCAAATTAAGACAAATGTGTTAAAAGTAAGAAAACAGTTAAAAAATAAATTATTTTAGGGATAATGAAAATGTTTTTGATATGTCAAAAATCATATTTATTTTATTTTTTTTTTTAGTATTTGCAGTTCAAGATTGGAATTTATTACTTTTGCTTTGAGTTTTAAGTTACAATATATAATAAATTTTATTTAATATCCGCTGAGGTCTAATAAATCATAATATTGACAATAATGAATGTATAACATACCTATATATAACCTGTAAGTGAAATCTTAAATTGAAAATACTGTTCTTTGCTAAAGTAAAGGTATTATAAATCTTATTCAATTTTTATTACTGTTCAATGAGTTTGATTTATATAATGTTTAAGAAGAATACAAAGCATATATAGTGGAAATGTATCTTATATTAACTATATATAACTTATCTTGAATATTGTTATAAGTGATAATAATGGAATTTTAAACACTTTAATTCTTAATTTCATTCAACACTTTAATCCTTAATTTTATTTACATTATTTAATCATTCATACTCTAGCTTGTGGATTTTAAAAAACATCTTGATTAATGAAAGTTGTAAAATATTTATTTAATTGTTTTAATATTTAATGAGATACATGTTGATTTAAATTGTTGAGTTTAAAATAATGAATCTAATAATATTGTGATTATAATAATATTTTTTTACATGCTTTTACATATAGATTTAAAAATTTCACCATTAGAATTACATACACATATGGATGCACTTAAGAAAACCTGTGAACAAGTGCGAAACATAATATTGAAGCTTCCATGTTAAAATTTAATTTTGAAAAAATATGCACTGGTGAATAAGATTCTGATTTATAAAATAACTAGCTTTACTAGCGTTACTGCGTCTCTCAAAGGAGGCTTAATTTAAGTTGATGTTACTGCAAAAAGTTAACACAAAAATTACACACGGTTTACACATGTAAATTTTAAAATGTATAAAAGCAATCTTTTTAAAACGATTTTTCTAGGATTATTCTAGTAATTTTTGAAAATTTCTGTAATTCAAAGCAGTACAAAATACTTTCCAAAATTGGACGTAATTTACTTCCAAAAATATTTTCTTGACTAATCGTAGGGGCAACATGTGTTACCAAAAACACCAAGCCTGCTAACAGACTCGACTCCTTTTTCAAGGGGTTTCACGCATATGAAATTTGGAATCAACTGGTTAAACCTTTTCTAATTTAGAGTAAAGTAACGAAAAAATCTGTAAAAAGTCGCTGTGTCGCAATGAGTTAACGGAACTCAACAAAAAATTTTTTGAGACTTTCTCTTTGCCCAAAGCAGAACTGCGCAAAATTTTACGTAATTTGCTCCAAATTTTTTTTGACAAACCGTCGGGCCGACATGGGTTAACAAATTCCAAAACTGTTAATAGTCTCAACTCAATTCTCAAGGAGCATTTAATATACAAAATTTTAAGTCAATCGGTCACACCGTTTTCATTTTAGAACAAAGAAGTTTAAATACTTGCACCACAGTCACAACTTGGCGGTCCGTTAGAGCAAAATTTTTAGACCCACGATTTCTTTCCGTATCCAAAAACCTCGTGAAAATCACTTGAACAGTTAAGGAGCCTATTCGCTACATACAAACAAAAAAACAAACAAACAAACAAACTTTCGCTTTAATATATATAGATAGAAGATAGATAGATAGATGAAACTTTTTTTTTTAGTCTTAATAACCTTCAATGTCGAAGGTGATCGAAATTTTTACCAAGCAAACTTGTGATGAGTTTCGAGTATCAAAACAGAGGCGAGACTCTAGCTTAAAGTGTTTAGAAGATATGAAGGGCTAAAAATTTTCCAACAATTGAGTTTTAATAGTAAGTTTTAGTACCGTATGGTAACTCTATACATTTGACTTTCAAAAATTATAAAGATTATAAAAAAAGCTGTTTTCCACAATTTTCAGATTGAAAACATGCCTAAAAAAATTTTTATTATAACAATTTAAATTTAGGACTCTTTCCGAATTTGGAGGGCTGTAGCTCCGTTATGAGTAGGGCTACAGAAAAAACTTCTTACATGAAATTTTTTTTTTGCTATACCTACCCGTAGGTGAGACTTTCTCTCTGTATTTCAAACGTTGTAAAAGTTTTTGTAAACTTACGGACAGACGGGAATAAAAGTAATAAGCACATTTTTTTCAAAATTTTTTGAAAATACTTTTGGAAATTTTGGGTTTATAACCCGATCGGTATAACAAAAATTTAAAAAAGGACTACGTAGTAAGTTTATATATAAATGCGCCTTTAGATATGCAATTTTTTATGCATTAAAAAAAAAGTGGTTTTTCGACGAATAGAACCGAAAAAAAGTAAAAAATTAGTAAGGTTTAGCAATTACTACTAGAAAAATCTAAGAATTATTTAAAAATAAAAGAAAGCAGCAGCTATAGTTTCTTACATTGTATTATAATCATTTTAATTACCCTACAACGAAGTTTTATGTCCGATTTGTATAGCAGCATGTACCCTATACTGACAGTAATATATGTAAGTACCACTGACGAAGCATCCATAGAAGCATGGAAAACGGTGCTTACTTTTAAAATCTGAAAATACATTTTTATTAATTAATATTTAGTTAAATTTTATATATTACTAGCTAATACCCGATGCGCGTTGCTGCGCCTCTCAATGCAAGTTTAATTTAGGTTGATGCTACTGCAAACAATTTTTGACCACCCGTCGGCCCGACATGGGTTAACAAACTGTTAATAGTGTCTACTCAATTCTCAAAGAGCATCACGTATATAAAATTTGAAGTCAATCGGTCAAACAGTTTTCATTTTAGAACAAAGAAGTTTAAATACTTGCACTACAGCCCCAACTTGGCGGTCCGTTAGAACAAAATTTTTGGGCCACGATTTCTTTCCGTACCCAAAAACCTCTATATACAAATTTTGATGAAAATCGGCTGGGCAGTTTAGGAGTCTATTCGCTACATACAAACAAACAAACAAACAAATAAACAAACTTTCGCTTTAATATATATAGATTTTGAATGAATTTCTGATAATATATTTTGAATGCTAATTTTAAAATTATATTTTTACTTTCAAGAACTAACTTAGTCTTTCTTTACTTTTTTGTTTTCTTGTACAAAAATATTAATAATTCTTTTAGTGCCAAGTTTAATGTCTCAAGAGAACACAAGGTTATTGCACTAAAATTAAAGTTCGATCAACTTTTTATTGCATATATTATCTTGGTGAAGTTTATCGTAATAAATTTAGTAAAATTAACTGGTGATTGGAAAATATAGTTTGCTTACCTATTGAAAATATTCACAACTCGTCACTGAAAGGTACTTATATTATATTTAAGTGTATAATGTTATTACATTGCTATATATAAACTTATATTAACACACTTGTATAAAGTTTTAAAACTGAAATTTAGTAACTATAAAATGTAATAAAAACCAAACTACTTCTTTTATTCTTATCCAAATTTTTTTTTAAAATTAAGGAAATATAGTATTTATATAACATTTGCTCATTTTAACACAAAATACTTACCTTGAGTCTCAAATTAAGGAACTGTCTGGACATAGGTGTTGCACATTTTATTTTAAAACTAGGATATAAAAATGTTATTTCTTCTGCATTAAAAAAAGTTTTAAAATTTAAAAATAAACAAACAAAATATAAATTTATATAAAAAAGTTTTTATTAGGTGGTATATAACATGAGCTCAGTCTACAATTTGAGTACTATATGCTTCTAGAGTACTAAAAAAATGCTATTAACTTTTATAGAATCATTTTGATATATTAAAAAACAAAGTTTTTTTTTTATATAATATCCAACAGGTTGCAAGTTTTAATTTTAATACATACATGTAAAAAAAAATCATCAATAGTTATAGTTCTAAATGTTTTAGAACTCGTTACTCTAAAATTAAAATTAATAAAAAAAGTTTTTAACTGACCTAATTATGTTGTACGTATTCACTTTCAAAAACTTGGTCCGGTTATTTTTAATTAAAATGAATAAAACTGATAAAAATGTTTTTTTTAATTGACCCAATTATTAACTTTTTTGTAAAGCTTGGTTATTAATAATTCTAATTCTAGATAAGTAGTATTAAAATATTTTGAATAAAAAGTTTTGGACTAGTGATCGAACATTTCTAAAATTTAGGATTTTTTAAGCTTTTGATTTTTAATTAAAAATCAATTAAAACTTCCATTTTCTATTTCGCTTTTAATTGGCAGAAAGTTCTATGGTTTATCATTTTGTTTTTTTTAATTATCAGAACAAAAAATTTTAGTAAATTTGGAATTATTATTTCAAGTGATTATTAGTTTTTTTGAATCCCACCAAATTAAATTAATTCTAAGATAAAAGTATAACCATTGTTCTCCATCATTGCCACAAAATGTTTTAAAAATCACTATTGTTTGGTGACTCAAATAATTTATTAGATCAGTTCACAAAACACTGAAGCTTAAGTACTTTAATTTAAAAACTTTCAGTAAATGTATGACTTTCTAATTTTTTGAATAAATTTAGCATAAAACGAGGAAGAGTGTGGTAGAGTAGACTGTGTCAACTCCGGGATACCCGTATGACCATTATATAAACATTATATAATTATTACTTTTGCAAAATTTCAAACACACGGCTTTATTAGGTGTAGTGTAATGATCAAATAAAAGAATGAGTTGTATGGCGGCTACTCGAACCCTCTGTAGTAGACCAATCAAACTTTGTAGTAACTTTTGTCATTACACTAAACTATTTTTGGCAAAATTTCAGACACACAACTTCAATAGGTATAGAGCAATGCTCATATAAATTAAGAAGTTGTATGGCAGCTACTGGAACTCTTTGCAGTAGTTCAACCAAATTTTGCAGTAACTTGGCCATTACACTAAACTATTTTTGGCAAAATTTCAGACACCCAGGTTCATTAGGTGTAGAGTAATGCTCATATAAAATTAGAAGTTGTAACTTTGCAGTAACTTTGGCCATTACACTAAACTATTTTTGGCAACATTTCATACACACAGCTTCATTAGGTGTAGTGTAAAGCTCATATAAATGAAGGAGTTGTATGGCAGCTACTCGAACCCACTGCAGTAGACCAACCAAATTTTGCAGAAACTTTGGCCATAAAAGTAAACTACTTTTGGCAAAATTTCAGACACGCAGCTATAATAGGCAGCTACCCGAACCCATTGACCAAAATGGCTGGATTTAAATAGCGATGACGGCTTTTGCAAAAAAACGAATTTGCGAAAATTTCAAAATCCTAGCTCCTTTAGTTTTTGAGTTATCGTGTACACGGACGGACGGACATACATAGCTAAATCGATTTATTTTTCGATTCTGATCCGATCTATACACTTGAGTCTATATCTACCCATCCTCCCCCCTCATTCTCTGCGTTAATGGCATATTTATTATACCCTTTGACTATATAGTCATACGGAATACGGATATAATAAAAAATAAAATCGAACCAACTGAAATTGTCATAATATATACCATATAAAATCTAATATACAAAAAGTCCGCAACGTAACACAAAAAGTTCCAAAACTTTCCAAAATTTAAGAACTTTTTACACATGAAAATATTTCGCAAAGTTTCAGCAAAATTTTTGTAACTTTTTAATATTATGTTTTTGGGACTTATTTCTTGAAGAACTTTTTCAGCAAAACGCAAAACGTTCCTAGATTTGGAGATTTTTACCTATGTAAATAGCACCCAAAAAATCATAAAAATTTTGGGGACTTTTATAATATTTCGTTTTTTTCTAGAGATCTTTTTCATACAGCCTGACAGTTTTAAAAAATAATTCATGCAGTAAATGTCAAAAAAGGCTACTTTTAAAAAAGAAGCAGTACTTATTTGATGACCCGTTATAATATAATACATAATCCATTTCTTTATATGTATGCATCATATATTTTCATCAAAAATGTTTGAAAGTAAAATAAAAATAAAAAATTTTAATATTTTTAGCAAGTACATACTCGTACTTGACAGCGTTTGAGGTGTTAAGAGAATTTGTTATTTCACATTATTTTTCATTTATTCTTTAGTTAACATTTTTAATCTTGAATAATCTTCATGGTATGTCCTGTACTCCATAATCTATGTATTCACTGTAGTATTATATAAGTTCCCCCTAAGTGATTATTTAACTGTCTTGCAATACGATATATTCTATGGTATATGAAGAGAAAGGTGTAAACTATTTTTTTTTTTTTTTTTTTTAAATAACGAATACCTTACCAGTACCAGAATTAAATTTACATTCATTTTACAGTTGAACTATATAATAGTTACTAATCACATAACAATAGAAAATTAATTAGCGGAATATATTATATATATATATATATATTCTTTTAAAAGACATCGTTAAAAAAGAACTCCAGTAATTATATAAAATGGTATTCAATGAATTAACAATGAATACAATGCTCTGAATTAAACTTTTTGATTCAGTGATTAAATGGTATTTACTGCAAAAAAAAACAAAAAATAAAAATGGGTTGTGGTAATTAAATAGATGATTACACGTTTACACAAGAAAATTTTTTAACTGAAAAATTCAACAGGCTTCATCCTTACTTACATATACACTCGTAGGTACAATAATTGGATAACCAACGAAATTCAATACTTTCAAAAGAACCAGATAATACATTAAAATAAAATGCAGTATTAATTTCAATTAAGATAAAAAAAGACAAAATAAAAAAAACAAATAATAGAAAATGTGAATAGAATAGTAATAGCATAATATATTAAATAGAAATGATTTACATTATTACACCATTAAACCAAAATGTATTTAAAGCAATTATAAAAAGTAAATAATACAAAGATTAAACGTTTGGCATTTAAATAAAACCAACAAAAAAAGTTGACAAAGAAATAATTAACAAAGCAGACAATTTTTCAAATCAAAAGGTGGATAACCTCACAATATTGTTATTTCCTTTGCGTGTTGCTTTGCATGGAATCACATGAAATTCAATCAACATTTAAAATAAATCATATTCATTTCTTAGAATATTGAGCTTGTATAAAGTTCTATTGTGAATTAATTTAATTACGAAACTTATGATCAAGAAAATGATTAATACACCTAATTCTCCATTAATGCGTTTTTTTACGCGATTTTTTTTTACACGATTTAGAGAAAATGATTCACTTTTTTTCTTACGCGATCGAGTTCGAAATTAAAATTATTACCTCTACAGTAGACCAACCAAATTTGGCAGAAACTTTGGCTATAACACTAAACTATTTTTAGCAAAATTTCAGACACCCAGCTTCATTAGGTGGAGAGTAATACTCATATAAAATAAGAAGTTGTATGTCAGCTACTCGAACCCACTGCAGTAGACCAACCAAATTTTGCAGAAACTTTGGCCATAAAACTCAACTACTTTTGGCAAAATTTCAGACACGCAGCTGTAATGAGACAGAGTAATACTCATATAAAAAAGAAATTGTATGGCAGCTACCCGAACCCATGGACCAAAATGGCTGGATTTAAATAGATGACGGCTATTGCAAAAAAACGAATTTGCGAAAATTTCAAGATCCTTACTCCTTTAGTTTTTGAGTTATTGTGCGGACGAACGGACATACATAGCTAAACCGATTTATTTTTCTATTCTGATCCGATCCATACACTTGAGTCTATATCTACCCCCCGTCTGCGTCTCAAACGTAATGGCAAATTTATTATACCCTTCGACTATATAGTCATACGGGTATAAAAAATTATTTTATTTAATAACAGTTAGACATACACATATGGATTTTAGTTCCTTTGACTGACTACCTTTAAATATACAAAGAACTTACGAAATATCAGTTGGTTCGGTCTTAGTGGTTGAACGACCATCAGTTTAAAAATGAAATTTCGTGTATTGAGAGTTTACAACAGTGTGAGTATGAAAATTTGCGTGACAAGTCAATTAGAATGCATATCGCGGATTATTAGATATTTTATTAATAAAGTGTGCAAGACATGTTAAACCATAAATTTTTATATGTTAATGTTTTTATTTTTGTTGATTTCTGGGATGTGGAACTTATTCCCTACTTTTGTATTCACTTCATATCTTTTCTTACGCGATTTGTTTTTTTTGCACGAAATTTTTCGGAAAGTATCAATCGCGTAAAAAAAGAATTAGGATGACAATACTTGTATTTTAAATTTATTTCCTTGTTCATAAAGTTTTATGATTTATAATAAAATCATGTTTAACTCTCTTAGTGGAAATAAATAATTTTTTTTGGTGGGTCGTAATTTTTCTAATTAAATTTTTATTTTAAAGCAGTGGGAGTCCGGTTTAATTTAATGTGGCTGTATGAAAAAGATCTTTAAGAAAAAAGTCAAAAAACTAAAAATTAAAAAAATTCCTAAATTTAGAAACGTTTTCTTTTATTTGGTAAGCTTTGACAACAATAGAATCTGGGGACTTTTTATAAATGAGTAAAATGCAAAATTATATTATCTAATAAAATTTTCTTTTTACGAAATGCGATAGATACGTTCTTGATAGTTTTTAGAGCAATTTCAAAAGATTTTATCGATAAAGATATAGTTTTACTCTGTCTGTCCGTCCGTCTCTTCATATGTTTATAAAAACTTGTGTATCGCTTGAAATAGAGAAAGAAATTTTAAACAAGCATTAAAAACATAATTTCATAGAAGAACTTTTTTCTGTAGACCCAGCCGTTAGGCAGCTACAGTCCCTTAAAATCGGAAAAAGCCTTATATTTATATTGTTATATAATTCAACAGTTTTAACCATTTTTGTTTTAATAGTAAAATTGTAATTAAAATCACAAATTTTGGTGGAATTCACAATTTGATTCCTAGAACCTAAAAAAATGGATAGGCGCGGGGAAGTGAGGTTAGATCTTTGAGAAATTTGACAACCTTCCCCATTGAGGGGCTATTAGGATTTAAAAATTTACGGTTTTTATAAGTAAGCTGTAACTTAGCCACCAGTGTATATATTTCCTGAATTAAACGTTAACATTGAAGCTCCAACATTATATTACCATAAAATACTCAGTATGACACACTAAATAATTTTGAGATTTGTTTTTTTTTAAAACCCTTGGCTTTTTTCATCACTTGTTTTTCGGAATATCAAATCGTTTTAATTCGCATTCAATCATGTTTTTTAAAACGCTCTATTTCGAATTCGATCGCATTCAATGAGAATTGAATCATTTTTCAGATCGCGTTCCTTCAAATTCGCGTAGAAGGGCAATTAGGTGTATTTAAATAATTGGCGACTATTCTTATTTTGAAGACTTTTTTCTTTGGAACTTTATTCGTGCAACTGCTCAATGTAAAGTATAATATAATATATATAGATATTAAACGCTACTAATGATATAGTATAATTAAGAGACTTCTTAAGACTTCTTTATTTAAATATAAAATATTCTAATTTTAAAGAATTGTTAAAATATTTTAAGTATTATTATTAAAAACCTCAAGATATTACAATTTTTAATTAGAAATTTCTAGAAAATCTCTATGTAAATTTACGTTTTTTTTAATCAGCCCCGTTTCTTTAGATCCCAATTTTCGGATCAACATGTTTAAAAAAGATACTCAGCGAGGGTCGAAATACAATAAAACTAATTAAAAAAAAATTTAACTATTAAGTCGGTCTTAAAAATATTATAATTAAATAAAATCTTAAACTTTAAAATTTACATTTACAATAAATTTTTTTTTTATTAACTTAAACTGTAGAGTTTCTTTTAACTATTCCATTTAATTGAAAGTTTTGCAAAGGTATTGTACTTTCATAATTTAGCATTAAATTTTTATGCATTTTATAATTTTAATTAAATTTATTTAAGACCATAATGATTTTTCCAGGCAATAAAACTTTAAATGGTCATTCAAAACTCTTATTATTCTTTATTATACCCACTTGTTTGAAAACCCACCCTGTCTCTTTACATAAAAAAAATGTTTTTATAACATCAGCTGTATAAGCTAATAAAAAAAAACCCGTTAAAATATTCATAAAAATAAAATATAAAAAAAAAACTTTTAAAGCTCTCTGTAGCAAAAAAACTAAAACTATTGATGAAAAAAATTGCTATTTTAATAAAAAATTGCTGAAACTCTTTAATTTTTTCTTTCTACCATATTAAAAATGTATTTGTTGTAAAAGAAAACCTAAATGAAAATAATATCGATAACAATTTAGACCTCTTAGACAAAGAAAGGTTATAGACGCAGTTAAGTTTTCTTACATTATTAGGCAGGGGGCAATAAGGTCACTTTGGAATGCGAAATAAATGCTGAACCACCTAATTTCTCAAATAAGGTCTTATTTCTCTTAAAAAGGGAAAACACCTAACAACACTTAACACCTAACTATTTTTTTAAAATTATGTATACAAATATGTATACAAAGTAAATAAAATAATATGTACAAGTATTAACTACAATGGAAAAATATAACATATTCAGTACAATCTCTTTATATATGTATAATTAATATATACGTAAACGCAGGCGTGTCAGAAGTTCCATGATTAGAAGTTTGTTCTCTTATATGATACTTTTGACGTTTTTAGTTGAGTCAATAGTCGAATAGGTACCAACCAAAAAATTGCTCTACAAGATATTTGATAAATATTATTACGAAAAGTGAAAACCCTGAGTCTGCAACCAGCTTAACATCCCTTTGTTAAGACAGATTCAGTTTTCTGGCTTACCAGTGTAAAAGAAAAGTAACAAAAAGAGGATAACTAAAGAATAAATAATAAAAATAAAAACAAATGTTTTCAAGGAAATGAAGACTGCTGCCTCGCGCGAAGACGCGTTCGTGGAGTAATTGCCATGCGCGGTGCGGTAACAGAAGCATCAGCTGGCATTCCCTCAAGAGAAACGCGGAGGTTGTTGTGAAGGGAAGGCTTATGGGAAAGACGAGAAGAGTCTCGAACAGAAGGGCGCGAAGGAGACGGGTCTGACCAGAATATAAAAAAAGTTTTGTTGAAAACAGTTCAATTTAAATTTTTAATTAGTCAGTCAGTCGATTTCAATTTTAAATTGGTCCTTAATTCTCAACTCAATTCTGAAATAAGGCCCATTATGCTTTATTGTTTTAGGTCTTATTTCCCCTCATCATATTATTAAGTCATCGATTATTTTTAAAATAAAATAAATATTGGATCAAGAATTTCATAATTAAGACAAAAAAAATAATAAAAATTTATTGTAGGGCATTTATACCGTCTGTTGGCGATATGGGACTCAAAAAAAAACCTATCAAGATTCAAAATGATCAACTATATAATAATTAATAGAAAGTATATCTAATAAATAAAAAATAATATATCAAAAATAATAATAAAAGCCTTGGGATGTTATTTTCAATACTTTTTGTAATAAATATCATGTAAATTGAATGTCTATTGATCAGGTATTGCACTTGAATTTCGATAAAATGCGCACTATAAATTTTCCGAAAATACTTAAATTATTAATTGTCGCATTATTTTAAAGTCTGATCCTCTTCTTCAATTCTCCATTATGTTTTCTCGTTTTTAGTTTTCGGGAACCAGTTTCTTTAAAAGTAAGAACTTTACAAATAGGAACATCAAAAATTTTACAAATTGGAGCTTCAAGTAAAATTTGCTTGTAATAAAAATTGTAAAGATGCCCAATTATTGTAAACTTAGTTTGAAAATAAAATAAATTTACTAAAAAACATAGAAATAAAATTCTCATTTATTTGATTTAATAAATTTATTGAAAAACGAGGAAGAGTGCATATTAGAGTAGAATGTGTTAACTCTGGGATAACCGTATGACTGTAATATGGACATTGCATCCGGTTAATTACTTTTGGCAAAAATTTATATACACAAATTATTAGACTTTCAGTTATGTACAAAAGAAAATATAAGTTGAAAGACAACTCTTTAAACCTCTTCCAGTACACCGGCTATATTTTATTCAGATGTGGTTCATTACTTCCGTTATTTTTTAGACTGTTAGAACACTTTCTTTTTATATACTTTTATATGCACTTCCTGTGTCTATGGGTTTATTTTTCATTCTGTCTGTTAGTTTTATATTTATATTAGAAATCAGACCATAAATTCATAAGAGTTGTTTGGTTCAGTGGTTAGCGAAGGAACTTCAATGTAAATAGATGTGAGTTCGTACCTCCAAAGGTAAAAATTTATTTTTAATTTTTTTTTTTAAATTAACAGAAATAATTAGAAAAATTACAAATAAAATTAATTTATTTGTATAGTTTCTTTAAAAATTTGTAACTTTAAAACTCTTATATAAAAAAAAAAATTAAGATTGAATTTAAAAAAAAAAATTTCAGCATGAAGCTAATTTTTACCCACAACCCAAACATTTTATAAATTACGAAACATACAAAAAGTAGTATACGTAACTTATTTATCTTCAAATTTTTAAAATGCAACAACAAAAATTTATCAGTCATATTAGAATCGAAGCATAATCTGCGTAATACAAAATGTAACGGTTACGAAATGATTTTATTAATAATTAATTTGTATCGATATGCAATAGATGTGTATATATAAATTATAGTATGTGCCTAATTGTAAGTGTATTTGTATTTTGTAAGATAACGATCTTATATGAATAACCGAGTTCGTACTTTGTTTTTGGTGTATATGCAAACGTTAGCAAAAAATATTTTAGTGAATATTTTTCATTAATGACTTTAATATTTCTAGTTGTAAATTGCTGAATTAAGGCTAACTGAAGAAGAACTGTCTCCCATTTTAGTAATTTACTTTTTTATTAAAACACTTTTAAATGCAAAAGATCTACCATAAATTTTTGGTTAATAAAAATTTTCAATATTTTAAGCTTTTCAATCAATTAATTTTTAACCATTAAAAGAACTGTTTCTTATACCAGAAGTTTACTTTTATATTAAAATAGTAACAAATTTCCAAGATCTTCCTTCAATTTTTTATTTTCTACATTTTAGGGGGCTAGTACTACTTTAATAAAAGTATATATTGAAAAAAATATTTTTTTTTACTTTATTTTATTTTACAAGTGATTTTAGAATTTATGAAATATTATGAATCAAGTTTGAACATTGTGTATCAAATTTATGATAATTACAAATTTCACAAATAAGTTACAATATATACTAAGTATATTTTCATAAAACCGAATATTGAAAAATTTTACAAAATACTCAATCACAAGTTCTCTTGTATAATTTTACATGTTATTCGTATTTTCTATGAAATGAAATATTTTAGAATTTACAACTCTTTTAATTTGATTAAACATCTGTTAACTTGTAATTATCATGAAAGATATCTATGTTCATGTATACTCAGTAAGACTCAAATGTATAAACGTATAACTTATGAAATAATCTAAAAACATGAAAAGGAAAATAATTACTTTGCTAAAAATTTCACTTTATCATAAAAGTTCGTGTCAAAAAGTTTTACTACAAAATTGTAAATTGTAGGTTAATTAATTTTTTTTTGATTTAATCAAAATATAATGAAATCAACTGATTTCCCCTTTATATCAACAATTACAAAGAAAACTTTTATACTTTTTTTTTGTGTTTGAGTTTGAAAATTTGCTGATGTCATTGAAATTTAATTATTTTTTGTTCAATTTCACTATTCAGAACTTTAGAGGTATTGTAGGTATTATGTTATGTATACCTTCTATGTAGAACCAAAATGTTTCCTCATCATTAGCTTTCATGAACGTTATACTTTTATAACTTATTTACCGTTTATTTTATTATTTTTTAACAAATAATTTTGTAAGTCACTTTTTTCTTAAATGTATTTTAATAACTTTATAGATTATTATAAATAATATAATTATCATTATAATAAAAATAATTTATTATATAAATGTATACATTATACAATAACAAAAATTTACAAATAGGTACAAATAATAAATTCTTATGAAAAATATTATGTAATTATATGGCACAGAGAAATAAATCCCAAAATATAAAAGGTACAATTATAATTTAGAACACTCAAAATTATGTGGTGAACAACTTCACAATATTCTAATAAAATGTGTGAGTACTAGTAATTGTCATTTATACATTATATTTGTTTATTTATTTTTGTACAGTCGCCTAGTTATGTGGCAGTTAAATTTATTTCATATTATGACATAAACTATTACGATATCAATTATAAATTATTTTTCTTTATTAGATATGATCTGACCATGATTTGAACTTGAAACTTGCCGAATGCCGCCACTTTGACCACTAAACTATTGGTCAGATTACTACGTTACGTATCATATTTCTAAAAAATTTATTTTATTAGCTACCCAAAAAAATTTAATTTAGTTGTAGTTTCAAGTAGATAATTGTATACTTTAATGTACCCATCCAATTAATGCGTCGGTCTAAGATCGAAAATTAAATTTAAAAACTTTAAGAAAATTCACAGCGCACTTAAAAAAGCACATCTTATTCGGATTATTAGTAAAAATATACTTAAATCTTTTATGTATATATCTGTTAAATTTTTTAAAATTTTTTCAAATAACTGTAAAAGAATTTCTTTCTCAAATTTTTTTATGAACTTAAAATATCACGAATAGTCCAATGTCCAAGGTACATGCACCTCCTATACATATTGGAAACTTAAAGTTAAAATCAATTCTACATCTGAATATTATGTAGGATTTTTTAACACCTACACAGTTATACAGTATCAAATTATTTTTTAAAAACCTATTTTTTCCTTGGAATTTTCCTTGAAACTTATTGAAATTTCCTTTTGAAAATCTAGTATTTTTAAGATCTAATATTTCAGAATCTCGCGGACAAAGCTAATATGTTATTCTGTTGTAGAAACAAATAAGAAGTAACTAAGATTTCTATAGTTTTTTATCTATCTATTCTTAAAATAAGACCAAAGATTTGTACAATGACTTACAACTAATTATGTCTGAAGTTCACCTTGATTTGGTGAAATAAATCCCTACAAACTTGAAACTAATTTAAATGTGCAGTTATTTTCCTGTGCGGCTATGAATAATAGTTAAATTAAAGTTTTTTTTATTAGTACGACAAATATTAATTTCCATGGTATAATGATATCATAATTTATAGAAACACTATATACTGTTATATTTTAATTAAGCAAATTCTATAAGAATATGGCAAATAACGCTCTGATGATTATAAAAAAAATAAATCTCTACCACCCAGTTTTACGAAATATTTAATATTTGATTTTAAAAAGATTTATTTATGGATCAATTATTGTATTTGTATGCAGTTTTAACTAATTTTGAAAGTTGTAAGAATGAGCTTCATCGTCTACATAACATTCATCCAGTTTCTTTTAAATTAAAATATTGAAAATTTAATGTAACATTTATTAAAATAAGCTTAGAGAAATTTTATTGAATTAAATTGCATGCAAGCTGTTATAAAATATTAATGACTTTTAATTTTTTCACTAACTTTAGCTTTTGTTACAGTTTTATAAGTATGTTTATTTGATTATTTCATTAATGTTAAGTTGATGAGGATAGGACTCTGCAAAGCTTTTTATAGAATGTTTATAAGTAATTTTACAAATGTTTTTTTAAAAGGATATTTAAACTAGTTACTAAGTTAGGGTTCCTTTTTTTTCATAAATTTACACAACATAATTGTCTGTGCAAGGTTGTTAATATAAATAAGAATTCAATTCAAAGTCTGAATTTAAATAATTTGCTTAAGAGGGATATGATGAGGAAATAATGAGCACCATTTTTTTAAGTTCCTTATACCAGTATGACTATAGAATTGGATCAAGATCGAAAATTAAATAGACCTAACTATGTATGTCTGTCCTTCCGTCTGTCCTATCGTCCGTTCGCACGATAACTCAAAAAATAAAGGAGCTAAAATTCTAAAATTTTTACAAAATCGTTTTTGTGCAATTGCCGTCATCGTTATGGAAATCCAGCCAGTTTGTTCCAGTAGCTGTTATCCAACTTCTTTTTTTATATGAACATCACTCTATGACAATAGTAGTAAACTTTTATGGCCAACGTCAGAATAAAATATAGTCGATGTAGTAGAATGGGTTTGAAGAGCTACCTTTCAACCTCCATTTTCTTTTGTACATAACTGGAAGTCTATAGTAAATTGTGCATTTAAAATTTTGTCAAAACTAATTTACCGTATGATCTAATGTGTATATTACGGCCATACGGGTATTCTAGAGTTGACATAGCCTACTCTACTACTACATTCTTCCTCCATTTTATTTAATTATGTATTTCATAAGAATTGGTAGAAGTATTTTATGGTTGCTAGCAAATTCAGAGTTCCAATATTAAGTTAAGCCAAGGATTTGGGGCTGTAGCCCTCATAATTTTGAATGCTTTCTTGTATACACAAATTAAAATATAAGGATGTGATTCAAAATTGTTTCAAAATCAAAAAATTACCAAGTAATTTATTTTTTTGGAAATAAATTGGAAACGCTAATTTGACCATTTTATTTCTATTGTTTCGGATATTAAAGTCGAAATGACTTTATTTCGTTTAACTTTATTTAGCCCCTTCCCTCATAAATGTGGATCTTTAAATGACAAAAGAAATGATTAGAACTATAATTCTAATCCTAAAATGATTAAAAAGTTTGGGTTTTAATTAAACGTGATTTAATACATATTCACTTAGTGATCAGTAACACTTAATAAATTATTTCAAAAGTGGAATTTAAATAACCTTCTCAGAGTTTTTGGAACAGATACTTACTGGATTATCAACGATATGTGACTATACTAAAAGTGATTGATCTATAACTGATCTCAAAAGAAACAACTGGAAAATTGACTAAAATCAAAATTTCAAAAATCTGCACGAGTTTATAAACCAGGAAAATATTTTACAAAAAATTTTATTAACCCATAAAGAACTGATGGGGGCCTCATTACCTCAAGCTAAATAAACATTTTAAAACACTTTTCAAAAATAAGATATTTTTAAAGACGTGGTTGAGAAGAAAATAAGGCCTAAATTTTTTTTGAGAAACAAATTAAGTTTAAATAGGTCTTAAAGAATTTAAAAACAAACTGACTAACTCAAAAATCGCATTTGACCTAATAGCACGTTTTTTTCCAAATTTTTTTTTTTTAAAATATCAACACAAAAGAATTCATTATTGTCTGTGTTAAAAATTAACAGGAATTATTATTTAAGTTGTCTTTAAACGACTATTTTATGCTAAAAATTTATCAAAACGAAATCAAAAAAAACTAAAAACAAAACAAAAACTCCAATAAATATGCAAGAGAAATAAAGTGAAATTACAAATAACAGAGAAACAAAAATAAATGAGAAATGGAATTTTTTGTTGTTTTTTTTTTTCAAAAACAAAAATGCCGTTATAAATTTAGTTTTTATGTCAACTTAAAATTGTACAATTATTGTTTTAAGGATCTCCATTATAATATATATTGTGGTCCTTTTAATTTATGATGCCTTTATTTAATTTATTTTCTTATTATTTTTTTTTTTTTCGTCTTTCTCATTTTTTTTTCTCTTTCTCTTTCCTTTATTGTTCTTTTGTTATACGATTGCCATAACCGTTTTCATAAAAAAATTTTTTTAAGATCATAATTCTATATTGTCGTTATGTTTTTCGTTGGTCTTTTTCTTCATTAATATTAAAGTGACCATATAACTTTATTATAACACTAAAAAAAGAACTGGTGATTTTCGAATGCCGGTAAGTAAATAAACTTTAAATACTAAATAAGTAATTAACAAATACTCTTAATTACATAATTTTACAATGTAAAACTGGTTTATACTGGTTGACAATGTTAAGTACTGAGTTATTTTGAAAAACTACTGGTGGTGGATTTTGGTACAAGTATTTTTAGTTGTTCTTATATTTTTCGTAATATCAATACTTGATTAAAATTTTTTTCCATTATCAGTACTAGAACTGGCTTATTTATTTAAGTATCAAAATTCTTGAAAATTATCAGCTCTTCTAAAAACTTTCTATTATTTTGTATTGAGAAAGTTTTGTGCACCGTAATCTTTAAACATTTATTGTTTAGTTTCCACATCCCTTTTTTTATCTGGTTAAATGATATACAGAGTTTCATTTATCAGTTTAGGGGACATAAAAATCTTATTTTATGGTTTCCTGGACCAATAAGATTAACATTTTTGAATAGAGGGACAAAGTTATAAAATTGAACGGTTGATTAGGTATAATATAAAGGCAACATAGTGTAAAAAATTGAATTCAATAATAATAAAAGATCTTATTTTCAAGAATATTTTAAGAACTAATACATAATTGTTAAGTATGCAGGGAAATTAAAGTTAACCATATATTGTATATTTATTCAAAAATCACAGTTTTTGAAAGACGAATTCACTTTGTCTAAAATGAATAAATTGTCTAAAAAACTTTATTAAACGAATATTTACTTAGACTAACAAAGTCTGAGTCGGAGTAGTATTTTTGACCAATCAAAGGTTAGTTATTGGAAATAGATAAAGAATAAACCTTAATTAAACTCCTATATTGACTTCCTCCTTAATGCAAACTGGTATTTTCAAATTGAGAACTTTAAAACAGGATTCACTTTTTGATTTTTTAAAAACTTCTGATGATCTGGTCACTTTAAAATTTGTATAAATGAAAACCATTATAATTTCTTCAATTTTTTTCTCGCTTTTTTTTTTATTTGATTTTTTTTTTTTTTTGTTTGTTGGTTTTTTGTTTTTTTTTTTTATTTGTTATCCTTGAATAATTTCAATAAACTTTAAGATAAAATCAAGGATTGGTCTTGTTTATAATGGAGTCGTATTTCTTTTTTTTTTGTTCTTGTTATTTTTCTAATTTTTTTCAGATAAAAAACAAAATACAATCATACAATAACAATAAAGGAGCTAAAAAATTTGAATATTGAAAATTGGTAATGAAAAACGCGTTAATTGAAAATATAAAAACAAAAACACAAAATTTTTATAAGAGAATTAATAAAGTTTGGTTAATTTATGAAAATTGATCCAAGTTTTTATTTTGCTGTTTTTCATCTTCATTTCCCATTTTCTTTTTAATATTGAACAATAAAACAAAAATTTAATAAAAAATAAAAATATTTTTAATGAATTTTTTTATATTTTTATTATTGCTTTTTTCTTTAATTTCAATTTAAAAATATTAAATATGATATATTTTTACATTTTATTTTAAAAGCCTGTTAAATGTGGTAATGATTTCTTTTTTTTTTTAATTTATTTAAAAGTTATTTTTAAAATTTATTAACGGTTTTATATTTCAATAAAATTATTTGAAATATCAAATTTTATATTTCACATTAATTTTTTTTATAACTGAAAGTTTATTTGGTAATTTTAAAAAAATAAAATATTTAATATTCCATAATATGTTGGTACTAAATGGTATTTTGGATTTTGTTTTTTAAAGTTATCATAGCGCTCTTTTAAAATCTTTCACAAAGTTAATCTGATTAATGATGTATATTAATTAAGGATTCTGGTGAAATGTTTCCAAACAAAAACTCTACAAGTGTATTTTTAAATAACGTACAGGATATGTACCATTTTAGTTTCAAAATGAGAATGGTAAACTTCAAAGTGGAATGGTAAACTTCAATATGAGAATATTATAAACTTCAATACGAGAATAGTAAATTTCAATATGAGATTTTTTATTTTAATTTAATTTTTTAATTTAATTAAATGGTATAACATGTCTTCTAAGTAGGAATATTCTTTGAATGCTTGTGATACAATTGTTGTTAGTTTGATTGCAGACCTTCTTCCATAAGGCTTTCTGAGGCTCTTACCTTCTGTTCTTTCAGAAAAAATTCGTTGCTGCTGTTAAGAAGAGTTAACAACATTTTGGAGAGCTCTTTTTTAACATATCTCTTTACCACAGACCAAACATATTCAATGGGATTAAACATTGTACTATAGGACACTATATTTTCCTTGAAATTCAGCACCGATTTCCGCTAATGCATTGCAGCAGTTATTTTCGATCATTTCAGCAAAGTAATCAAAATGAACTTCCGTAATTTTCTGGAATCTATTCCTCGTTTTTCTACGGTTTCTCCCTCTGATATACTCTGATATACGGAACGTTAATTGTACTTGCAAGTTGTGGTCAGTCTCCATTCATGTTTGACACGACAAGCAATTGCGTTTTTTTTAAATTTTTTTTCTATTTTTTTAATTTTTGTATACATTTTTTTACATTTTACTATAAATTGCAAATTGCAATTCTGTTTTTAAATTTAAAAAATTTATTGAAAATAATATAACCGAAAATAATAATCCCGTTAATTATTTTTAACAAAATTTCAGACACTCAGCAATAGGTATAGAGTAATGCTCATATAAAATAAGAAGTTGTATGGCAGCTACTGGAAGCCCTCTGCTGTAGAGCAACCAAATTTTGCTGTAACTTTGGCCATTACACTAAATTATTTTTGGCAAAATTTTAGACAACCAGCTTCATTAGGTGTAGAGTAAAGCTCATATAAAAGAAGGAGTTGTTTGGCAGCTACTCGAACGGATGTTACGGTCTTAAACGTATCCCAGAGTTGACACAGTCTACTCTACCACACTTTTCCTAGTTTTATATTAATATACGGTGCTATGATAAATTTTTTAAAATATTTATAATTTTATATTGTCAATAATCCGTATATCAAATTCAAGTTATATAAAATTTTTTTAATTACTATCCGTTAAACTTTGAGGTTAAAAAGCCTGTTCCGACCATACTTGTACATTGAAACAAGGGGCACATAGTATATTCTAATTATTAAAAATTATTTTAATGAATTCCACATACAATTTAAACATTAGATATATTCTAGGCTTATAACATGTAAAAATGTCTTAGATTTTCAATAGTTACAATTCTATTTATAATTTAATTTAATAATTTTTGTATTTGAGTTGTACTATATTAATAGATCTGTGAGGTTATTCAATTAAATTATTTTTTTATATTTCATATTTTATTAAAAATAAATAAATTATATTTCCTGGCTAATGGCTCTGCCTTAAATTTGTTAAGTTTTCAAATTTAAGACAGAGTTCGGTCAACAACCAAATAAAAATTTTTTTACTTTTAATTGAAAACCTGGGACACTGCAATGGCTGAATACAAGATATGCACTTTATTATTGTCACCATTCCAGGTTTGTTCAAATTTATTCAATAAAGAGTCCTAGACGTTATGTTTAACACAATTTTAAATTTATTATATATAAATTAAAATTCCCCTGAATTTAATGAATATATTCGTCTGGATTTCACTAACAATTACATATTTAGGTAATTTAAAAGTAAATATTAAAGAAAAAATTAATTTGTACAGATTTTTTATATATATTATGTATATACATATTACAATATGTAATTTACAATAATCTTTTAAATGACCACACCACAAGTCCGGGTACACATTTATTTCAATGCAATTATTCAATATTAAAACATATTCCACGTGTTTATATTATCCAAATTACAAAAACAACAAATGAACAAAGATTTATCACTTCATTTTCTAGATTTACTTTTTGGAAAACAATAAATTTTTTATGTAATTGGTTGAATTGAAATTGGAATATTGTGCTTTCATGTGAAATATTAGAGAAAATTAATTTTCGAAAATTTCCATTTTCTCTTTCTCTCTTTTTGTTTATTAATAAACAAAAGAATATTCGTTTTGTTGCACGAATTCTTTTGACCCTTAAATTAAAGGTAATTTATCAAAGTTAAAGGTTCAAAATCTCATTGTTCAACTTACAACAAAAAAATAAACAATTTGTTTCACACAATAATATTAATAAACAAGTGAGGGAAAAAAACCAAGGGTTTTTAAAAAGCACATTTTCAAAATTATATACGGTTTCTTACTGAGTATTTTATCATTTATTTTTATAAAAATATATATTATGATAATATTATAATTTTGTTATTTCATTAATAATTAATTATATGACTAATAGTGAAATACTTAGAATACAACCCCAATGCATTCAAGAAAACCTGTTAATAAGTGCAAAATATAATGTTGGAGCTTCAATGTTAACGTTTAATTTTGGAAAAACTTACACTAGTGAATAAGTTACTGTTTTATAAGAACATAAAAGTTTTAATTTTGAAGACCTAGTAGCCCTTCAATGGGGAAGGTTCCCAAATTTTTGCTTAGCAAACTTATGATGGATCTGCTCACCCCCCTCCTGTGTTCACCCTTCCATTTTTTTCCGGTTCTAGGAAATCAATTTGGAACTCCAACAAAATTTGAAATTTTACCTAGAATATTATTATCTAACTAAAAATGGTTAATACTAAGAAACAATTTCTTCAATTTAAAGAGACCCTTTCAAATTTAAGAAAAACCTTTAACGTATGTTGAAATATAATGCTGCAGCTGTAAATTTTGCATATTTGTAAAAAAAAATTTGAACAGGTGTTAAAGTTACAGGTGGTTGAAAATAGCAAAATTTCAATTTTCGAGCCCTTATAGCTCCTAAACAGGGGGCGTGACAAAAAAATTTTGTTAACCGACTCCTATTAATTTTGGAGGACCTAACTTCTCCCAAAATATCAAGAGCCTAGGTTGAACCGTTTAGAAGATATATGGGGCCAAAAATTTTGCAAAAGTTGAGTTTAGCTTAATGGTAAATTTTAGTACCGTATGGTAACCCTATATATTTTAACCTTATATTTTTGTGAAGCTTATAAAACCAGCTATCTTTTGCCGTTTTCAGATTGAAAATACACTTAACAAAACTCTTGTTATAATAATTTAAAAATAGGACTTTTTCCAACTTTGGGGGGCTGTACCTCCGTAATGGGTGGGGCTACAGAAAAAAATTCTTCTACGAAATTAATTTTTTTGTAATATCTACCCGTGGTTAAAATTTCTTTACTCTATTTCAAACGGTGTAAAAGTTTTGTAAACATACGGACGGACGGACGGACGGACGGACAAAGTCAAAATTAAGAAAAACCTTTGACACTAATTCAAACTTTCGTTTTTGAGCTTTCAATTTTGTTTACAAATAAAAAAAAATTTTGACAGGTATTCAAGTTATGGGTGTTTAAAAGCTAAATTTTTAGCAAAATTTCAATTTTCGACCCATTACAGCTCCTAAAGAGGGGGCGTGACAAAAAAATTTTGTTAACTGACTCTTACTTATTTCTAAGGATCTAACTTCTCCCAAAATTTCAAGTTTCTAGATTTAGCCGTTCCGAAGTTATGAGGGACCAAAAATTTTGTAAAACTTACTTTTGAATAACGGTAAATTTTAGTACCGTATGGTAACCCTATACAATTGGCTTTTAAAAATTTGTAAAGCTTATAAAAGCAGCTGTCTGTTACCGTTTTCAGGTTGGAGATATACCTTATGGAACTCTAATTATAACTGTTTAAATATGGGGCTTTTTTCAACTTTGTGGGGCTGTAGCTCCGTAACGGGGGGGGCTACAAAAAAAAGTTTTAACATTAAATTATTTTTATTGCAATACCTATCAATTCCTGATATTTTTTTGTCAATCGTAGGTAAAAAGGGACGGACGGACGGACGGACGGACAGAGTGAAGCTATATAGGCACATTTTTACAAAATTTTTTGAAAATGTGCTAAAAAGGTGTTTAAAAATATATTACAATAGTTGGTGTGATGCAATAAATTGAAGATGATATTGAAATTTATTTAATGATAAACTCATGAAATTATTTACCTGTGCGTAACAAAAAATTGGAATTATAGAAATTAAATAAAAATTATGAAGGCGAATTAAAAATTAAATTTAAATGACTATAAACTTTACTGGGGTTAATATTTAAAAGCTTAGATTAACTGAAAAATGTTAACCCATTTTCTACACTCTTGTACTAAATTTGAAGATTCTATCTTTATTGGTTTTGAAGATATGCTCGTTTGACCTTGATTCTATCAAAAGCTTCCAGGATCCAAACTCATTATTTGATTCGCTCATTTTGAATCTCTGTAATCTCTCCCTATTTTGGCCATAAATAACCTTAGGTATAACTTTCATCAAACTAGAATCATTGTTTTTTGAGCTATCGTGTTTACGGATGGATGGACGAACGGACATCGCTAAATCGATTCAGGAGGAAACGCTGAGGGAAATTAAATATACTTTTCTGTATCTAGCTTACTTACTTTTGGTAAGGAAATTGGAAATATACCGTATCAAACTTAATATACCTCTATACCTATTTTAAAGGGGTGGTGTACGAATGAGAAGTATCTTAAATATCACAGTCAGGTGTTCACTATAAAATTTGTACTTTTATTGTTCTTATAAAATTAGAAATTTTATCTCCATATTCCGTTTATACTATTTATAGTACGGGCTATATTTCAAAATCTATTTTACCCACTGCCATAAAATACTATATTTTTCAATTTAGCAATATAACTATTTGGCGGTAAAAAATTTTAGAATTTGCATAACGGGAATTGGTAATAGAAAGAAATGGGTTAATACGCTTAAAAAGTTTTATTTTTTTTATTTGTTTTTATGAGAATAGATGGAAATAATTAAAAGTTGCTTAAAATAAGTGCACGAGGTTTCGCATGACTTTTACATTTTAACCATCTCAAGAAAACCCCTTCTTAAGACCAAGCTCCAAGAAGTTTTTGGATTAGAGTTTAAAACTATGGTTTGTGAAGAATAAAGGAGTCAATTTGGAAAATGATTATGAAGTCTGAATAACAGCAGCCGAATATGTACTTTATACTTCCTCTTCATCTAAATAACATATTCTACAGATTCGAAGAAAATCAAATTCAAAATGTATAGCCCCTGATATAACCTGAGGAGTGTAAAACACAAGGCATATAGTTATAAACTTTCCAAAATCATAAAAACTTTAATATTTTGGAAATTAAAGTAAAAAATCCCTCTAAATCTTTAAATTTAAAAAATTAATTAAAATTTAAATTCAACAAAAACAAAAAAGCAACAAATCATTACATTAAATGTATCTATAACATAATTACATTTGTTATATAAAATCTATCATATGCCAGACAATCTAATTATTAATAAATTTTACTCCATAATGAATGGAGATTCGTGTTAAAGTTTTCATGTTTAAATAACAATACTAAGAATTCAATTAAAATTTAATATGAAATCTATTATAATTTTTCATGCAACATTGTATACAACCCACTTCTTTGGTCATTCCCATCTATTGCATTACATCTAATCCTAATATTATTTAGTAACATGCTTTAATCAATTACTCTACAAACAAATGGTTAACCTCTAAAATAAACATTTACATTAAATTGTAATCATGCATCTCTTACTCTTTCTCATCTTAGATATAGCTTCAATTAAAATATAATTATTTTTAAATTCATATTTTTTTTATAAATGCATTGTAAAAATGACGTTCAGAAAATATTTCATTTAAATTTACACATATCATATTAAATGTCTCACTTCTCTTGATTATGCGATTTTTAACGTCTTTTTAAATGAATTAAAAAACAACTGCAAAACTTATCAGACTTCAAGAAAATTTAAAAAAAAAAAAAGCAAAAATTTCGGAATATATATACTCTTTTCACATGAATTTGTTCTTTTTTTAAATGAAACTAGTATCGCCCTGTGCTCGAGATTCGAGCTATTTTTGCTTTTAAATTTACATACAAAATTAGTTTTTTGAAATTTATAATAGACAAATTTAACACGAAAATTTATATTTTTTTTCCTATACGTAATCAAATATATTGCAACAATGTTGTCAACAATTCTTGGGCTTGAAATTGGCTACAAAAAAATTTATAATTTTTTCAGTTATAAAAACGTTGTTGTGTTTTTGAATTTTATTCCTATAGCTAAGGTCTATTTAAAGAGAGTATAATGTGGTATAGTTATTACACAAAAAAAAGCGATTTAAATTCTTAATATAAATATTGTTCTAATATACAATGTTCTGAGAATTTAATTATATTTCTAAACATTATTATTATTATTATTATTACTATTATTATTATTATTATTAATATATTTGTCTAGAATGAGGTGTAACAAACGCATTCAATTAAAGGTGTTTTGTTGGATGTGTTCAATTATTAAAAAATAAAATATTAATGTTTTGTTGAATGTGTTTTATTTTAGAAAATAAAATATCATAAATTATCATAAACAGGCCAAAAAATATTTTATTAATTTTTAATAAAAAAAAATAAACAAAAAAAAAATTTTTTTAGTTTATGAAAAAATTGATTTCAGTTTTAAAAATCACAGAAGATTTTCTGGGAATTTTAAATAAATAGTAAATCATTTTGGTATTAAAAACTAAGACTATGCTTCACATGAACAGTTTTGTAGTAAGTCTTCATTAGTTTCAGTTAAAAATTGAAATAATGGCGAATGCCAAATGTACGCTTTGTTGCGTTGCTTGCTTTTTGCTTTGGAAAGTAAATAAAGCAAGCAATGTTTCAAAGCAATTTCAAAGCTTCCCCCATCTCATCCCTGAAATAAAGCCAAATGAACTGCACCTTAGTAATCAAAGCAAATATATTTTTTTTACTTAATTAGGTAGATAATAAAAAAAATCAAAAAATTAATTTGCATTTGATAATGCAAAACTCAATTCATAATTCAATTTTAAATCCATAAAAATAGGTACATAATTTAAACATGTTGAGTAGGTACATTGTAGAATGTTGGCAACATACAAGTATTTCGATTTGAATCTAAACAAAGGTTATGAAACAATATACAGAGCTTAGCAACATTTTAAAAATATGTCTACATAAAGTTAATAGATGGAGAAATAGATCATTATTAAAACAAAATAAACCTATAAAAAATTTCAAATCTTAACAAACATTTTTATCGAATTTAAATTTAAAAATTTAAAATTTAAACAAGTACGTAATTGAATAAAAAAAAATTAATTGAAATTAAAAAAAAAATTCACCAAGAAGGGATTTGAACTAACGACCCCGAAATTTTATCAAATTTAAAACATACAAAAGGTAGAATTCTTATTAGAAAAAGTTTTTCTTTCAATTGACATTCCGTCATTCTGTGACAGGCCAACAGCTAGTATACATATATTTACTGAAGTCAAGTAGCCAAAATTCGAGTTAATGCTGTCCGTCATGTATTCTGTTTCCTAATTAAAAATTGATGAATACATGCTTCAGTTCCTTTAAAGGCATTTTTTAAATCTGAGTAGAGCATGAACTGTCAAAAAAAAAATCGTGTTTTTTTTTTTAGCTCTGAGCGCTCAGAGCATGTGATTCATTTTTTTTCTTAAAGACATTTTGACGTTTGTTTAAGATTTTACTTGTAAAATAAAAATCAAAATGTTTTAATTTAATTTTTCGTGTTTTTTTATTAAATCTGAACGCTCTGAGCGTACTCTGTTCATGCTCTGTTCATCAGAACGTGCGTATGTTGTTTAGAGCGTGCTCAAATCTCTGCTGTGATTTAAAAAAAAAAGCTTTATATAATATTCGTTCGTTATGTCAAAGTAAAACTAAAAAAAGTTTTTATCATGAAAAAACATTATTCGATGTTTAAAATGTAAAATAAAATTTTTAATATCAGGGCTTAACCTTAATCAAAACATACAACGTACAATTTAAAAATAAACATTTAAAAATACAAGAAAAACCGAATACAATATTTTTATACTATTTATCAATTTTTAAAATTTAAAAATCCGAGGTACAGTATATCGCGTTACGCGTATTTGGGTTGCTTTCATGTAAATTTATTTACATAATTACTTATTTCAAAATTTTTGACAGAAATTTTTCGCCGTATGCGTTGATTTAGGTTGGGTCCTAAGTTACAAAACATTTAAATTACAAAATATTTTTTAAGAAAGTTTATTTTTTTTTGTTTTTGCTTCCGTATGTTTCTTTCTGAATTAGTGAAGGTTATGAAACATACTATAGGTATTTTCAATAATTGTGAATATAAGGTATTTTTTAAAAAACAAATATTTTAAAAATATATTATGTTATTAAAATTTTCTATTTTTGTTTTAAAACATTATCTTAGCAACATAAGAAAAAACAATAAAAATATTTTTATACGCTTTGTCAATTTTTAAAAATTCGAGGTACTGTATGTCGCATATTTCGTGTGCTCTTATGTAAATTCAGGTATGTAACTTTTTATTTAAAATTTTTTTGTCAGAAATTATACACCATACGCGTTGATTTTAATTAGGCCCTAAGGAACCAATCATTTTCATTACAAATTATTTTTTTAAAAAAGATTTGTCGTTTTAATTTTTTGCAAACATATTTGATAACAACATTTGTTATACATCTCTCAAACGTAATGGCAACTACATAATATATTTCAAAAGTCGGTTATTTTATTATTATAAACGAGGAAGAGTGTAGTAGAGTAGACTGTGTCAACTCTGGGATACCCGTATGACCGTTATATAAACATTATATCATTATTATTATAAACATTAATTACTTTTGGCAAAATTTCAAACATACCAGCTTTATTAGGTGAAATATAATGCTAATATAAAAGAAGGAGTTGTATGGCAGCTACTCGAACCCTCTGCAGTAGACCAACCAAATTTTGCAGTAACTTTGGCCATTACATTAAACTATTTTTGGCAAAATTTCAGACACCTAACTTCAATAGGTATAGAGTAATGCTCATATAAAACAAGTGAGGGAAAAAAACCAAGGGTTTTTAAAAAGCACATTTTCAAAATTATATACGGTTTCTTACTGAGTATTTTATCATTTATTTTTATAAAAATATATATTATGATAATATTATAATTTTGTTATTTCATTAATAATTAATTATATGACTAATAGTGAAATACTTAGAATACAACCCCAATGCATTCAAGAAAACCTGTTAATAAGTGCAAAATATAATGTTGGAGCTTCAATGTTAACGTTTAATTTTGGAAAAACTTACACTAGTGAATAAGTTACTGTTTTATAAGAACATAAAAGTTTTAATTTTGAAGACCTAGTAGCCCTTCAATGGGGAAGGTTCCCAAATTTTTGCTTAGCAAACTTATGATGGATCTGCTCACCCCCCTCCTGTGTTCACCCTTCCATTTTTTTCCGGTTCTAGGAAATCAATTTGGAACTCCAACAAAATTTGAAATTTTACCTAGAATATTATTATCTAACTAAAAATGGTTAATACTAAGAAACAATTTCTTCAATTTAAAGAGACCCTTTCAAATTTAAGAAAAACCTTTAACGTATGTTGAAATATAATGCTGCAGCTGTAAATTTTGCATATTTGTAAAAAAAAATTTGAACAGGTGTTAAAGTTACAGGTGGTTGAAAATAGCAAAATTTCAATTTTCGAGCCCTTATAGCTCCTAAACAGGGGGCGTGACAAAAAAATTTTGTTAACCGACTCCTATTAATTTTGGAGGACCTAACTTCTCCCAAAATATCAAGAGCCTAGGTTGAACCGTTTAGAAGATATATGGGGCCAAAAATTTTGCAAAAGTTGAGTTTAGCTTAATGGTAAATTTTAGTACCGTATGGTAACCCTATATATTTTAACCTTATATTTTTGTGAAGCTTATAAAACCAGCTATCTTTTGCCGTTTTCAGATTGAAAATACACTTAACAAAACTCTTGTTATAATAATTTAAAAATAGGACTTTTTCCAACTTTGGGGGGCTGTACCTCCGTAATGGGTGGGGCTACAGAAAAAAATTCTTCTACGAAATTAATTTTTTTGTAATATCTACCCGTGGTTAAAATTTCTTTACTCTATTTCAAACGGTGTAAAAGTTTTGTAAACATACGGACGGACGGACGGACGGACGGACAAAGTCAAAATTAAGAAAAACCTTTGACACTAATTCAAACTTTCGTTTTTGAGCTTTCAATTTTGTTTACAAATAAAAAAAAATTTTGACAGGTATTCAAGTTATGGGTGTTTAAAAGCTAAATTTTTAGCAAAATTTCAATTTTCGACCCATTACAGCTCCTAAAGAGGGGGCGTGACAAAAAAATTTTGTTAACTGACTCTTACTTATTTCTAAGGATCTAACTTCTCCCAAAATTTCAAGTTTCTAGATTTAGCCGTTCCGAAGTTATGAGGGACCAAAAATTTTGTAAAACTTACTTTTGAATAACGGTAAATTTTAGTACCGTATGGTAACCCTATACAATTGGCTTTTAAAAATTTGTAAAGCTTATAAAAGCAGCTGTCTGTTACCGTTTTCAGGTTGGAGATATACCTTATGGAACTCTAATTATAACTGTTTAAATATGGGGCTTTTTTCAACTTTGTGGGGCTGTAGCTCCGTAACGGGGGGGGCTACAAAAAAAAGTTTTAACATTAAATTATTTTTATTGCAATACCTATCAATTCCTGATATTTTTTTGTCAATCGTAGGTAAAAAGGGACGGACGGACGGACGGACGGACAGAGTGAAGCTATATAGGCACATTTTTACAAAATTTTTTGAAAATGTGCTAAAAAGATAATATTAGAGCATAATATTAGAGTTATAAGCCTCAACTTTTAACAGCTTGACCGTTAAATTCAAATTAACGTTAAATTAAAGACGGGTTTTCACCTGAAAAAACGCAATATTCTAAAAAAAATATCATTGTCCTATGAAAACAAAAAAAACCTTTCTTTTGGTTGTTGTTTCATTAAAATTGGTCTTATAGTTTACCCGGAAAAAGGATGTTTATATTTGTATGGGAAAAAATAAGCCGATTAAATATTATGATTTGTCTATTTTCATAATAATTTCGTCATTTTTTCAAAAATGTTCCGCTATCTTGTGACTCAGAAGCTAGAATGATATAATTTGAAAAATCATGTCCCTAATTCTGAAATTGACACTAAAATTGGAAAATAACGGAATATAACTTTTTTAATTTTCCTTGTTGTGTTTAGATTTTTACTATAAAATCGGTGAGGACCTTCTTTCTAATATGTTGATTCGACTATTAGATTCCAAAAAACGGAGATAATTAAGAAGAGATCAAATTTATTTGTAATTGCTCCTTTTTTTGAAAAGTACCAAGTTCATGTGAAAAGAGTATATTTAAAAAAACAAAAAATTCACTTAAACTAAACACAAAAACGCATACATAGAAAGTGAAAAAAAAAGTGTGAAACTTAATGAGAAATTCATTTTTAAAAGGGTATAAAAAACAAAAAAAAAATTTTTTTTCAAAGGAAAAATTTTCTAAAATTTGATTGTCCTTAAATTTTCACAACGTTGATTTAAAACAAAAGTTTTTTTAGAAAAATAAAAAAAAAAAAAATTAAATAAAAAACGTAATGGAAGGACGTATTTCATCCTTAAAAATTAATTTAATAAGGATAATTATTTTTTTTCTTTTTTTTTATTTTTTTTCTGTTGAAAATCTTTAATAAAACTAAAAAATTAGTGTTTTTTGTGTGATTAATGGATGGATATGATAAAACAAAGGTCCAATAACTTTTATTAAATTTTATTGTTTTACCATTAAATTTTAGGTTGTGGTCTATTTGAGTTTTTTTGGATTTTAATTAAAAGAAACAAAAATTACGTTTCGGGACAATAGTTTTTTTTTTTGTAAGTATCTAAGAGCACCTTTGAAGGTCGGTTTTTTACGCATATTGGTTTTGATTTTTTTTTTCTTCGAACTTTAAAAATTAATTTAAATATTTACTATTACTAATATATAACCTTTGAAATATTGTCCTAAAATATAACCTATGAAAATTATAAACTGATTTTATGTAAATACCGTTTTCACAGGAACTTGATGCTTTTTACATGAAATTTGACTATTTTTAAATGCATTTGGTTATTTTTATATTAATACAAATATGTAGTCGGAAATTTTCAAGTCTTTTTTTGACTAGCCGCTTTTCTTGAGATCCAGCATTCCATTCTTGGAAAAAGCGCACTCATAGATTTTATAATAGAACCCAAATACAGCCAAAAAAATGATAAATTAACACCCTTATGTCCTTAAAAATTTTAGTGCCACTTTTTGGAACTTTTCTAAATTTTTTCGCCTTTTAAGTGTCTACTACAAAACCGAGGACTAAGGTTATTAAATCAAGTTTATCCGACTCCTAGAATGCAAGAAGCGGGCATTTTCAAAAAAAGGACATAATTCATTTGAAAAAAAGATCAATTTCATTTGAAAATTTGTGATAAATTTAATTTGAAAACAAGACCAAATTGATTTGAAAATAGGCATAATTTAGGTAAAAAAGGACCATAATCACGTGAAAAGAGTATAATATACCTAGTACGAAATATTAGAAATGATTTCGAATTTATACGTTGCTGGCAAAATTTCTTAGTGTACCACGAGTTTTTTAAAATTTTTAACACTAGAAAAAAAAAATAGCCCCAGAAAATCTTAAACAAGTTGTGATAATATTCGGCCAAGTGGTTATTTCCATGTTAACTAAATTTGTATACGGTTTTTAAGGCCGAAAGGGAGGCGGGTAAATATAGACTCCAGTGTAGTGTATGGATCGTACTAGAAAATGAACAAATAAGGTTCAGAGGAATTTTAAATAAATTAAGATCAGTCTAGGTTTATAACGTGTCGCCAATTTCGCGTATGTTAGAAGATACTAAGTTAAGGCTTGAGCTTTACTAACGTTAACCAATTAATATTGAGATCCAGACTTTACGCAAACATGCATAATTCTCGTAGACAGCATGACTGATCTAGCATTTGTATTTTAACTTGCATGTTTACACTGCATGACTCTTTAAAGATAATTTTTTTTTTCATATAACTTTTAAACACGTTAAACATCCAGTTAATAAGAGTATTACTAACACCCCTGCAAATGATGATTTTTTAGTTTGTTGTGATGGTTCACTGAGTGAGTAACATTTTGTGATTCTTGATTTAAGCAATTTTCTGATACAAAAAAAAAAAAATATTTTAACTATTTAGGTCGTCCGCTAACTTGACATACAGCTTCTGAAAACAGGTAAACGAGACGAAACTTGATGTCAATCGATTTTACGTTATATGCTATACCTGTCTATAATGTACAAGACAATAATTGGGAACAATTACAAAACAATAAAAATTTTAGAGTTTCAATAAAATAAATACGCATTTTGGAGTTTCAATATCTTATTTCTCATATCCATATGTTTCTTTTCGAAAAATCTGATAAAAACAAAATAAAATCAACGATATAAAACTGGAGTTCAATAAAATAAAAAAATATAGTAGAACTCCAATAGAAAATATAAGCTAAACCTTAAATTCAGAGAAGACCTGCTTTAAGTAAATCATTAGAGACTAAATTTTTAGAAAATAATAATTTTATACCAAAAAATCTTATTGGTTTTGAAATTGAAGAAAAACATTTTTTTAATAGCTAGTTATTCCAATATCAACATTAGAATTTGAGTTCAATATTCATGGAATTGAAATAAAAAAAATCATTATTTAAGTTGACAACTGAAATGTCTATATTTTTAGACTCCACACAAAAAGAAATAAAATTTCATCTCTTTATAGTTGACATTGTTGAAATGTGAATAGTATGTAATCAAAACGAAATTTATATTCTATTCTTTTTAGTATTACTAACTTCAATGCAATAGAAATAAAACTATTCACGATACAAACTACTCTATCGTTATATTAAATAAGATTTTATAACAATATATAAATACACTTCTGCAAGATAAACAGATGAATAAATGGCGCACAAAATTAACATTTGTGTATTCATATTCTTATACAAAAGCTACAGCCGAGTAATCAACGGCTTAGTGAATATAAAGGTTAAAGAAACTGAAGCCTAATCTAAATAGACTTGGTTAATACCCTGTACTCCTTATAGAATATTATAGAATTATGTCGGAGTCTTGTGCAAATAAAAACTTGCCTTGCAAAATAATTCCTGCAGAAAATCTAATTAGATCTCAGGGAATTTGAGTTTAAAAAAGTATAAAAGTTTTTCAACTTAACATTTTCTATTTACCTAAACTAATGATCTCATCTTAATACCAGTTACAATTCTGGCCTGCTATCAGTTACATTGAACCAGACTCGTCTTTACCAACTTTTATCTTTAGATACTTATTTACTAAAAATTTGTTTTTTCTTTTATCTGCGCCGTTCTTCTCATGATAAGTTAGTGCTCTTTCATTTTCTATTTTACTTTTCGTTCAAGTACTCCATTGGACTTGTGTTTCTTTTTGGATTTCTAATTGTCGTTTTTACCTCTGATGAAATTAAGCCTTTTTTTTGTTTTAGTTGCTGGTTGACATGACTTGCCGCGAGTGAGGCAGGAAAAGACAGTTCATCCCGGTATTTCCGCCTTATCAGGATAGGTCACCCAATGCAACTGACATTGCCTGGGCATCGGAAAAAACCATTGGCAATCTTTAGTTATCTTTAACTACTTACTTATCATTCAGCTCTTCGTACGGATGGGGAAACTGTTTGTGAGAGTACACTGACGGCTCCACTATACTAACTCAGCAGATACTGAATGGATTTTGGTGGACTCTTACCACAAACCTTGCCATACCGTGACTATTTCTAATCCCCTACCACTTCCAGTTTACGTCCACTACGAACTTACGGAATATCTTGATTGTAGGATGAGAGAATTATGTTGGAATTGCTTTAAAAACGATAAAATTATACGAAATCTTAAAGAATAATGAAAGAGAAGCCATTAATAGTTGTCACAGCACAGATATCAACGAAATTTTGGTTTCTTACTTTTATTTTTTAGCTTTAAGTAAAATTTTAGAATTCATTCGGCAAAAAAAATTTTTTTATTTCATTTTCATCGTCCTTTTCATCGTTTAAAATTTCTTTCTATTACATTTTCTTTTTGTTTCGTATTTTGTTGCTTCTTTGGGAGAGTTTCGCTTTAAATAAACATTTTTTTTTTTTTCTCCATATCATTTTAAAACTTTAGCTTTAAAGATATTTATGGTAAGAAAATTAATTAAAACAACAAAGATAAAAGGACCTTTTAAAAAAAGGGACTCTTAATATTATTATAAATTTATATGAATACACAATAAAGAATTTTTATTTATAAAATAACAAATGCATAGAAAAAACCGAAAACAAAACGCAACGAATTAAAATTGAAACAAAAGATTGTTTTTTTTCTCCAATTACAAAAAGTTATTTTAGTGGAAATTTATATATAAAAGCTCCAGCACATACCTAAAATATAAATACATACTATATTATACAATTGAAAAGAAAACAGGGTGTGTATTAATAATAAGAAAAGTATAATTTCTATTAATATCAGCATTCCGCACATAACAAGGGATGCCAACAATATTCATAATTTTGTCTTGGTATGGCAACATTATTTAATGTGAATTCCATAGCTGATTCTATTATGTTTTTTTGGAAAATCTACATGTGTAGATTTACTTTCATTTAATTTAAGCAAACTTCTAAAGCAAAAAATTATTTGCTTTTTGTAGCTTTCTCGTGGTATTCGTCTATGGTGTTTCCTATCGCTGGAATAGCAATTTTCTTTAGTTGCCATTTAATTGACAATTTCTATAAGATGAGTGATACGAGTGAACTTTTTCTGTTGTTGAATTTTTCTTTTATAATCAAAATTGGTGATATACGCTGATAATTTGGTCTGCAATCAAACTTTAAAATCGTGTTAGAAGCAGTTTTTCAAACAATTAAGAGATCGCTGGTAGTAATAAGATAAGATTATATGATTTAGCCTCGTGTAGTGACTAGCCAGGTTTGTGTATCATAATTAATAAATTGCAACCTTCCATTAGCTTGGGATTTGCCTTCGTTTAAGTGTGGCGCTTATGATCTGAGTCAATATTGTTACAGTTTGTTTTGGTAATTATTTTAGAATATTTGCAGTTTTATTCGATTTTCGATTAAATTTCAGAATTTTAATTAAATTTATTATTTTTTTTCTTTTTAGTTTTATAGTATAGTTTCTTCACTTTGGATTTCTCGTTGGTTTACATTTACATCAGAGGAAATATTGTTTGGTATAAATGTAACAAATAATTGTTCTGTAAAGAAATCAGCCTTTTCCTTATCGCTGCAGGCCGAAGATCCATTATGTTCCATGTCCGCCGGAAATTAATTGAATGCTTACCCAATAATAATCCCGCGAAACTTTCGAAACGGGGTAGAGATTTTATTTGTAAATAATAATCTCACACTATCAGAAGGTTCAGTTTTTCAGGTGCTTCGTTTTAAAGCAAAAAAAACTAGTAACACTTACAGTTTCTAAAATTAATTCATACCTATGTAAATTTTATTTATTCCTTCACATCCAATAATACTGAAATGGACATCATAACGTTTATTTTTTGGCACCCTGTACTCTAAATACCGCATCATTCTTTACAAGTAAATTGTTCAACTTTTGTGGTTTTACCAAATTAAAACTAAATCTCAAATAAAAAAGCAAAATCATTTCAACAAAATAAAACAATGAAAAAGATTTTGATCTTTTTATAAAAATTTATTGTAATCATTGAATTGGCGCGATGATTTGAAACAAACAAAGCAAAATTAAATATGAGACTTTTTTCATTTTAATTGCAAACCATTACACAAAAAAGGTAACAAAAATAAAACCTAATTTAATAAAAAAATTAACTCAAGTACAAATGAGTTCAAAGGCCAAAATACTAAATAGAAAATAAGTAAAAAAATAAATTTTTTTTAATGTCTAAATTTGTTAATTTTTAATTAAAAAATATGTGTTAATTCTTTCAGAATTAATTACAACTCAGGTATTTTTTTAATATTTAATAAGAAAATTGAATTTTTCAAAAAGTTTTTCAAATAACCCTTTTTCTTAATTTATTTGATAAATATTTTACTTTATTGAAAAACAGGCGTCATATGACGTCATAAGAAATCATGTGAATAGAACTATATGCTATATATAAATGATAATAGAAACCATACGGTATGGCATAAAATATTTATATTGAAAATAATAAGAAAACTGTACTCTGACGTCATATGACGTCGCTTTTCTTAAATTACTTGGATAATAGATTATTTTTTGAAAATATGTTTCGTTCTTTTGTATTAATATAAATTATTAAAAATATATATAATCCTCGACAAAAATTATAAATTTTTGGATAGTTCATTAGTCCCCCTTAGAGTTATTTCATTAATCCCCTTAAACATGTTAGTACAACAGATATTTTTTTTTCAAATCCTTCCTTAATTAGCTTAAAACTTCTTTCAAACTTTTCATCAACAAGTTATTAGAATTACAAATTAATAATTAGTGGTACTACATAAAATTGAATTCAAAAACCCTTATTCTGTATATATTCGCTGGTTCGTCCTTCAACAGTCGCAATACATTTGATTTTATTAGTTAAAGAGTTCAAATGTCGTCTATAATTAAAATTCTTAATGCAGCACAACAAAATCAAACTTAAGTTTTGAATCAATAGTAGTTTTTGTTTTTATTAAGCAGAAAGTTAACTTTTTAATGCCAACATTTGAAATAAAATTCGGATTTATCAGAAAATGAATTTTTCCACATTAAAAAAAACATTAGTGAAAAACGAAGTACATAATTAAATTCAATATAAACTTTGTATCTAATTTACTTTTTGTTTATTTTAGAACTATGTATTTGCTATTCTTAATATCTTGTCTTCCAAGAAAATCATCGTAATTATATTTAGCATTTATCTTGAATAGTAGAAAGAAATTGTATAATTAGAAACTTGGATCTTTGGTACCTTACTGAAAAAAAATTCCGAACAAAAAAATCTTGAAACAAAAATCCGGGAAAAAAAAAAATTCTGATGAATAATTTGAAATCTTGAAAAAAAAAACCGAACAATATAAAATCGTGAAAAAAAAAACTAACGGTAAAATCCAACCAATAATTATACACATATACTACAAAAGACTCGTAATTATGATTTTCTACCCATAACTTTCAAAAAAATCTCTTTTTATAATTTAATATTTAACTAGCTAATACCCGGACCTCGTTGCTGAGCCTCTCAATGGAGTTTTAATTTAAGTTGATCTTACTTAAAAAAGTTAACACAACGTTTTTTCTAGATTTATTCTAGCGATTTCCCAACAAATTTATCAAATTTCACGCATAGTCAAGGAGCACCACGCATATGTTTTCAAAAAAATTTTTAAAGTTTTTGTTTCGAAATCGGTTTAAGGAACTCCACAAAAAAATTTTTAAATCATCCTCTAATTCAAAGGAGTATTACCTATTTCAAAATTGTTTTTTTTTACCAATCATAGGACCGGTATGTGCTACCAAACACCAAGCCTGTTAATAGAATAAACTCCATTTTCCAAGTGTTTCAGGCATACAGAATTTGAAGTCAATCAGATAAACCGTTTCTAATTTAGAGGAAAGTAACGAAAAAATCTTTAAAAGGCTGCTGTGCCCCTATTGGTTAACGGAACTCAACCAAGATTTTTTTGGTAGCATTATTTTAGCCAAAGCAGTACTTCGCAAAATTGGATGAAATTTGCTTCAAAAATTTCTTTTACTAACCGTTGGGCCCACATAGGTTAATAAATTCAAAGTCTGTTAATAGTGACTGCTACATTTGGTAGCCAATGTAATTTATGATTAAATTATTAACTTAAAGTAATTTTAAAAGATGTTTATACCCGTATGACTATATAGTCAAAGGGTATAATAAATTTGCCACTACGTTTGTGACGCAGAAAAGGAGGGGGGGTAGATATAGACTCAAGTGTATGGATCGGATCAGAATCGAAAAATAAATCGATTTAGCTATGTATGTTCGTCCGTCCGTCCGCACGATAACTCAAAAACTAAAGGAGTTAGGATCTTGTAATTTTCGCAAATTCGTTTTTTTGCAACAGCCGTCATCGCTATTTAAATCCAGTCATTTTGGTTCATGGTTTCGGGTAGCTGCTAAACAACTTCTTTTTTTATATGAGTATTACTCTGTTCCTGTAATGCGTGTCTGAAATTTTGCCAAAAGTAGTTTAGTTTTATAGCCAAAGTTTCTGCAAAATTTGTTTGGTCTACTGCAGTGGGTTCGAGTAGCTGCCATACAACTCCTTCTTTTATATGAGCATTACACTACACCTAATGAAGCTGGGTGTCTGAAATTTTTCCAAAAATAGTTTAGTGTAATGGCCAAAGTTACAGCAAAATTTGGTTGGTCTACAGCAGAGGGTTCGAGTAGTTGCCATACAGCTCCTTCTTTTATATGAGTATTCCATTATACTTAATGAAGCTGTATGTTTTAAATTTTGCCAAAAGTAATTAACCGGATGAAATAATGTTTATCTTACGGTCGGTCATACGGGTATCCCAGAAGTCTACTCTCCTACACTCTTCCTCGTTTTCTTCAATTTTACGCTTTACGTTCTGTTTTTGTATTAGACTGAAATTAACGAAACGAATATAACAATAATTAAATTTTAACTCATATAAATTTCAACACAAGTTCAAAAAAATATATTTAATGAGATTATTGCATTAAAGTTTACATTTAATATTAATTTTAACTTGTTTTTCATATTTACTTTGTTCTTAAAATCTTTGCTAAGCAATTATAGTTTATTTTTGCATTTCTCCAAGGGACTGGATCATTTTTATAATTAGAATTATAAATTAAACTCAAACATTTTGTAAAGGATATTATTTAAATATTCATGAAAGCAAAGTTTGTTGTACTCTTACTCATTTAAAAATATTTCATTAAGTGAAGCGTAATAGATACTGTAAAATAAAGTTGCTTGGATTAGGGAAAGGGAAAATTAAAAAATTATGTGTGTATAAAAGTTGCTGCCCTTTAAGTTTACTTCCAATTTATCTCCCTTAAATATTTGATCTTTCAAAGATAGGAACAAGAAGTATGACTTCCCCAACAACATATGGCATAGGAAGATCTATTAAAATAAAGTAGAAGTTAATGAATGTTTTAATTCAATGCATGTTCAGATCGTAAGATAATGTTTGATGAAATTAAATACGAATTTTTAGGAATTGGAATTTTCATTTTTAAAGGTTTTAATCCCGTCTTTCTTTATAGTTTACTAGCTAATACCCGGTGCGCGTTGCTGCGCCTCTCAATGGAGGTTTAATTGAAGTTGATGTTACTGCAAAAAGTTAACACAAAAATTACACTCGGTTTACACATGTAAATTTTAAAATGTATGAAAGTAATCTTTTTAAAACCATTTTTCTAGGATTGTTCTAGTAATTTTTGAAACTTTCTGTAATTCAAAGGAGTACAAACTACTTTCCAAATTTTGACGTAATTTACTTCCAAAAAATTTTTTTGAAAAATCATAGGACCGGCTGTTAACAGACTCAACTCTATTTTCAAGTTGCTTCACACATATAAAATTTGAGGTAAACCGGTCAAATCGTTTCTAATTTAGAGTTAAGTAACGCAAAAATCTATTAAAAGCCACTGTGCCCAACCGTGCCCTATTGCGCAAAATTGGACGTAATTTGCTTCCAAATCACTCAAAATTTTTTGAGGCTTTCTTTTTAGCCAAATCAGTACTTCGCAAATTTTGACAATATTATTTTCCAAAATTATTTTGACCAACCGTCGGGCCGACATGGGTTAACAAATTCCAAATCTGTTAATAGTGTCAACTCAATTCTCACAGGGGAGCACGTATACAAAATTTGAAGAAAATCCGTCAAACCGTTTTTAATTTAGAGTTAGGTATTGAAAAAACCTATAAAAAGCTGTTGGGCCCAATGGGTTAATGCAAGTCAATAAAATTTTTTTGTGGGTTTTCTTTTTAGCCAAAGCAGAATTTCATAAAATCGGACAAAATTTGAACCCAAATTTTTTTTTGACCACCCGTCGGCCCGACATGTGTTAATAAATTCCAAAACTGTTAATAGTGTCAACTCAATTCTCAAGGAGCATCACGTATACAAAATTTGAAATCAATTAGTCAAACCGTTTCGAATTTAGAGTAAAGTATTGAAATAACCTATAAAAAGCTGTTGGGCCGCAATGGGTTAATGGAACTCAACAAAATTTTTTTTGGGGCTTTCTTTAAAGCCAAAGCAGAATTTCGTAAAATCGGACAAAATTTGGATCCAAATTTTTTTTTGACCACCCGTCGGCCCGACATGGGTTAACAAATTCCAAAACTTTTAATATCGTCAACTCAATTCTCAAGGAGCATCACGTATACAAAATTTGAAGTCAATTGGTCAAACCGTTTCGAATTTAGAGTAAAGTATTGAAATAACCTATAAAAAGCTGTTGGGCCGCAATGGGTTAATGGAACTCAACAAAATTTTTTTTGGGGCTTTCTTTAAAGCCAAAGCAGAATTTCGTAAAATCGGACAAAATTTGAATCCAAATTTTTTTTTGACCACCCGTCGGCCCGACATGGGTTAACAAATTCCAAAACTTTTAATATCGTCAACTCAATTCTCAAGGAGCATCACGTATACAAAATTTGAAGTCAATTGGTCAAACCGTTTAGAATTTAGAGTAAAGTATTGAAAAAACCTATAAAAAGCTGTTGGGCCGCAATGGGTTAATGGAATTCAACAAAATTTTTTTTGGGGCTTTCTTTTAAGCCAAAGCAGAATTTCGTAAAATCGGACAAAATTTGGACCCAAAATTTTTTTTGACCACCCGTCGGCCCGACATGGGTTAACAAATTCCAAAACTGTTAATAGCGTCTACTCCATTCTCAAAGAGCATCACGTATACAAAATTTGAAGTCAATCGGTCAAACCGTTTTGATTTTAGAACAAAGAAGTTTAAATACTTGCACCACAGCCCCAACTTGGGGGTCCGTTAGAGCAAAATTTTTGGGCCACGATTTCTTTCCGTACCCAAAAACCCCTATATACAAATTTTCATGAAAATCGGCTGGGCAGTTTAGGAGTCTATTCGCTACAAACAAACAAACATACAAACAAACAAACAAACAAACAAACAAACAAATAAACAAACTTTCCCTTTTATATATATAGATTGTTGACAAATGTGATAATTTGCTAATACTAATCAACTTTCAGGAAAATATAGATTTCGATCTTATTAATGCATTTCATGGTAAAGATTTAAAACAAAATTATCAGATTTTCGAAAAATCGTAACAAGTGGTTAGATCGTATACTCTCGAATGCCTATGATAGAGTGGTAGTAAAGCTTGCTGATTATGCAATCATCAATTCTATACTAATTTTTATTACATCATACAATATAATTTTTGTCGATGACTTCTTTAATACTGATTATACAAGCATGAATAAGTTTTATCAGTCAACAGTTGAATATCTCAAACAACTTTGGTCGTCCCACTGTTAACGGAACAGGGACTTAAAATTTGTAAACTGAATTAATTATCTCCCAATTCTATACAAAGCTATTTCAGATAACCAACTTATTTTAATTCCTAAAATTCGCAAAAAGGATAGGGACAACCATACATTAGTGAACTGAGGACATTACGTAGCCATGCAAAATAATTAAAACTTCAAAAGAGCCTAATAATGACTTATTAAACATGCACAGAATCTTTCAAATTTAACAAAAATTTAATCCATGATAGTTACATCATAAATATAAGCAACGGCTCCTAGGAAAGGCCCGGGTTGGAATTCTAGTGAAAGTGAAAAAACTTTTCTGGTTTTCGACTCGACTCAGCTATCATTCGCCATTGGGTTCAAATAAATGGCATAATCAATAATTAATAATTATATATCTCTCATAAAAAATACATTAATAAAACAATATAAACAAATGCAAAATATAAACAAATAATTTAATTGAATAATATAACTCAAATACAAAATATTACAATATAAACAAAAATAGAATTGTAAATATTTAAAATCTAAGACGTTTCTACATGTTATAAGGTCTAGTACTATCTCATATATTGTGTGTGGAATTCAATTAAATCAATTCTAATAACAAAAATATAATATGACTCCGTGTTCCAACTTGTACTTATGGTATAGGCAAGCTTATTAACCTAACAGTTGAACAGTTAGCGCTTAAAAACAAAAAACAAATTAATTAGATAGCCTAAACAGATTTTTAATATCGTAACACAAAATGTAAAACTAACGGTTATTCAAGATCTATGTCAAAAGACTATCCAAACTCAATATTTTCTACTTATCCTAAAATTTTATGCAATTTTTTTGCTAATTATCTTTAAAAAGTTTTTCGTCCATACGAGTCTCCAATTGATTTCGGTTTCTCTTACTTAATAAATAATTCGATTTCTATTATTACAGTATACATAAAAAAGAGATCTATATTATTCTTCAAAATGTACTTAACTTTAACATATTTTCAATTATTTTGGAAAAAAATGTGGCTATACAGTTTCACTCCGTTTTGTCGGGTCCAAAATTTTAACACCGTTTTAAATAATGAAAAACGAGTTTAAACATGGCTAGGTATTCCAAAGAAATTAATTTCATGGAAGAACATTTTTTCTATAGCTCCATCACTTACGGCTCTACAACCTCCCAAGCTCCGAAAAAAACCCGTTATTTAACCCTTGGTTTTCTTTCATCAAGTAAATGTTTTAACTTATTGTTAATCGTCTTCAAAGCCCCATTGAATAAATAATTATTTTAATTCATGACTGATTTTGTTATCAACATCTATCATCTCTCATCATATGTCCTTTTTGATTTTTAATATTTAAACTTGTTCACTCTTTATACGAATTATATTTAAATAAATATAATTAGAAACTATTTAAATAAAAATATTATTTATAATTTGCTTAATTTAAACTTTTATAACATTTAACTTAAATGAATTATCTTAATTATTAACTTTATATAATATTACAATTAAAAAAAAAATGATTACAAGTATTTTTAATATTTAATTTAATATAAAAATACAAAACAATTGTAAAGGTATGTACATTCAAAAATAACTTTATTAAATAAACAGTTATTCCTTACAAAGAACGTGATCATAATAAAATTGACAACATATATTATATAACTAATAATAACACAAAACATAATTATATAAAATATATTTTTTTACTACATCACATGTTTTATTTGTATATTAGAATTGTTTTTTTTTTTTTTTACATAATACTAGTGTATAAAATTTAAACTTATGAATATCATAATGCATATTCAAAGTTAAATACTCACTTAAAAATCACTAGACTAAAAATATTTTGTTTTTTTTTTGGAATAAATTAAAAAAAAAAAAACAAAAAGTATAAGAAAAAAAAAATAGAACTATTTATATTATTCTTCTTATTAAAAAAAAAAAAAATAAAAATTTTCTAACCTCATCCTGCTTGAAATTCAAAAATATCCTTATTTCAATATTTAATATTAAAATAATATCCTTTTGCATCATATGAGATATCAAAAGAAGAAGATTTAAGCCACCCCTGATGACGCTTTTTTTAGTAACTAATTTTCTATTTCGTTCTTCTTTTTTTTTTTGTTTTTATTTATTTTTTTTGTTGCTTTGTTTTTAATACACGCATTCAAGTCGCCCATTGAATTTAAGTAACTGATACATACAACTATAATACATACATACAAATATATATACAAATGTACACAAATATTCTATTCAACAAACTAGTTACACATACGTTTCTTTACTATGTTATAAAAAAAAAAATTAAATATGAGGTATAGGCATATTTATTCGAAATATATTATTTCGAATATTTAAAATTTGAATCACATAAAAGGTTTCAATATTTTGTGGCAACACTAAATAACTTATAATTAAATTAGAAATAATCTTCCATCTTAACTGGAATTTTTAATCTTTTAATCGCTTTGTGAATACGTATATGTATATACAGGGTGTTTCATAATTAAGTGTACTGCTATATACCCCTGCATTCATACTTATGAGTAGATAAAAAAAACCCAAAAAAAAAAAATTTCAACGTATTTTAAATTTAAAAGCTTGCTTTTAAGTTTTATAAAGTTTAGAAAATAGAAAACGATTGAAGATTAAAAGAGGACATCTTAAACTTTCAAAAAGATTTTACAAAATTTCATAAGTAGTCTAGCAACAGAGCTAAGAGTAAAATTATGAAAACGAAAAAAAATATTTAAATTTTATTTAAGCGCCATATCTTGGAAACTGGAAGAGACCCAACTTAACACACATACAAAAACTTATGTGCCTACTCATAAGTACCTCTGCAGTGGTATATAACAGAGCACTTAATTAGAAACACCCTGTATAATAATAAATAATTTAGCAATTCTTTTAAGTGAGCTAAATCTCATAATATCTCATTAAGAAAATGTATAAGTGTAAGAGGACAGCTACATTCTAAGAACAGGTGGTAATTTTTAAGATAATATTGAAGCTTCTAATTGAAATGTATTATCTGACCAATGGTGTAGTTGTAAAGACGCCACTTTTTATGTGGCTGGTCTTGGGTTCAAAACCCGGTAAGGATCATGTCTAATAAAAAAATATCGTAAAATTGTATAATTATATCGTAATATTAAATAAGATTTAATATAAATATATAAATAACTCTTGTGTAATATAATAGATGGCGCAAAAAATTAACATTCGTGTATTTATAGTCTGCTACAATAGCTACAGCCGAGTAATCAATGGCTTACTTAATATAATGATTAAAGACACTGAATCCTAGTCTAAATAGACTGGATGAACCTTATACTCCTCAAAGGACTGCAAAAAGAATAAAAAACAAAATTGAAAAGTATTAGAGTATTAAGATTTAGAACTTGGAAGTGAGAACATTAATAATAAGAAATAAAACAAAAATAAAATTTAAATTCATATATTTTAACTCTATACATTGAAAAATATACCAATAAGTCTATTATTTATATAAAAAAAAGTTTTATTAGTATATAAATAATAGACATCTGCACAAATGTATTCCATTTCGAAGACGAATTGAATACATTCTAATTTGTATTCTAATTCCATACATTCATTTAAAAAGATTTGAATATGAATTACATTCAAACCTAAACGAATGTATGTTATATTCGTTTCGTTTGTTTCCAATTGGAATGAATTAAATCTTTTTTATTTCAAATGTTTGAATGTTTTACACTTTACAATTGGAATACTGCAAATATCTTTGAAATATTCGAAATACTCGCTGTATATCGTGCAATTTATTGAATAATGTAAGCCAAAAATAAAACAACCCAAGTAAAGAAACAGTTAGTGGGTGCAACGATTTCGAAATACCCTACACCTATTTGGTTCAAATTTAAAGACATATCCATAAGTCATTTTAACACCATAAAAGCTATTATTAATTTGATCGTATGACATAGCTAACCAAATTAACTTTATAATACTAAAAACATTTTCTAATTGCACTATCTATTAAAAAATATTACAAATTCTTACTAATTTATCTATTTCAAAATATTAAAAAACAAAAAAAATTGAAATAAATAAAAATATATTTATTCCAATTCAATTATAAAATGAAAAAATTCTAATTATTAAATTTTGTGATAAAAAGATAATCAAAGCATAATATATTTAATAATCCAAATTTTTCAAAATTGCAATTATTTTAAAAGGTTAGTTTATATACCTAATAGAAAAGCTTATAAACGCAAAATATGCAATAAATGTATTTCTAAAATACAATTACAAATTTAGACCGTTTCATATAATTCATTTAAATATAAAAATAAATTTTACATAAATGCAGCAAGTACCTTTGAACATAGCTGAACCACTACAATTAAGTTTAAATTTCGGGGTCACATAGGAGATAGGAAATATATTCTTTGGCTTCGAAATTAAACTCGACCACAACCAATTCCCATGGTACTTTCATTACTAGTAACCTAGAGTTTAAATTTCATCAAAATAGCAGCATTATTTTTTCCAGAACCCGAAACCATGGTACGATTTCGCCCATATACAGTCCCCGTCATACTTTCAATATTAGTTAACCCTTGTACACAATTGGAAGGTGTTATCTTAATTTTAAGTTACTAGTTTTATTAATTTCAATGATAAGCTTTTACACATTGTGGGGTCTAAGAGAGGTACTGAACCACCACTCCAATTGATCCAAAATTAGAGGGAAACGCAGGAAATTGTGAAGAACACCCTTGTGCCAAATTTGAAGCTTCTACATTTTTTCAAGTTGCTATCTTTATTAATTTTAAAGATATGCTTTAAGGTCTTCGGAAGTGTGTGGCTGGTCCCCGACCTACTACTCCAATGGGGCCCAAAATTCAAGAAACTTAGGAAATAGGAAGGGACACCCTGATACCAAATTTGGAGGTTCTATCTTCATTGGTTTCGGAATTATGCTCCTTTGGCCTAAATTCGATCAAAAAATTCTAGGTTCTGAAACCATGGTCCAATCCCGAACTTACGCAATCCCCGAAGTAGTTTCATTACTAGTAACCTACAGCACAAATTTGATGAAGATAGCGTCATTAGTTGTTGAGTTATCGTGGTTTTTGATATATGTTCGTTAGCCCTTCGATCGATTAAAAGGTCCAGAATCCGAACCCATGGGCCGATTTCGCCCATATGCAATCCCCGCCGTACTTTCAGTCCTAGTAACCTACAGTTAAAATTTCATCAAGATAGCTCCATTGTTTTTTGAGTTATCGTGCCTACGGACGGGCGGACGGACATGGCTATATCGACTAAGGAGGTCACGCTGATATATATACTTTTCCATATCTAGCTCGCTTCCTTTAGGTGGTGACAAACACCATACCAAAGTTAATATACCCCTTCACCTATTCTATAGATGTAGGGTATAAAAAAAAATAGCGTCGTTAGCGATGACGTATTTGTGAAAAATGTATTAATATGTGTAAATTAAAGTGTTTCATCTCATAGTAATAGATAATCTTTGGTTTTATTTAATTTTAAAAGTGCAATTGAGCAGTGTTAACATTAAAGGTATCAGTTTAAAATATTGTTTAAAATTTAATTTAAAATAAGTTCTATGTACCTATATTGTTTAATAATCTATATATATAAAAATGAAAGTTTGTTTGTTTGTTTGTAGCGAATAGACTCCTAAACTGCCCAGCCGATTTTCATGAAAATTTGTGAATAGAGGTTTTTGGGTACGGAAAGAAATCGTGGCCCAAAAATTTTGCTCTAACGGACCGCCAAGTTGGGGCTGTGGTGCAATTAGTTAAACTTCTTTGTTCTAAAATGAAAACGGTTTGACTGATTGACTTCAAATTTTGTATACGTAATGGTCTTTGAGAATTGAGTAGACACTGTTAACAGTTTTGGAATTTGTTAACCCATGTCGGGCCGACGGTTGGTCAAAAAAAATTTTGGGTCCAAATTTTGTCGGATTTTACGAAATTCTGCTTTGGCTTAAAAGAAAGCCCCAAAAAAATTTTTGTTGAGTTCCATTAACCCATTGCGGCCCTACAGCTTTTTATAGGTTTTTTCAATACTTTACTCTAAATTCGAAACTCTTTGACCAATTGACTTAAAATTTTGTATACGTGATGCTCCTTGAGAAATGAGTTGACACTATTAAAATTTTTGGAATTTGTTAACCCATGTCGGGCCGACGGGAGATGTTATTTACAATAAAAATTTAATTAAAATAATAAAATCTATTAAAATAAAGTGTTTTTAGCTTGTTAATATTTTAAAATGTAATATATAACCTCAACATTTTATTGACTAAATGTAATAAACCAAAAAAAAAAAATATGTTTTAGTTAATTGGAAATTAGTAATTATTTTTGTATTTTTTTTATTTAAATTACTGAAAAACCCAAGTAATTAAAGTAGAATAACATTTATTTTCACAGTAAAAAGAAGATTTTGATAAGCCATAAAAAAATTGCAATACATAATATAGTATGTTTTACCTGATTTTTTACCTTTTCCTCAATAAATTTATGATGTATTACATATTCATTACATATTCATATCATATTACATAATATAGCCTATTTCATAATACAATTCAAAAATAATTTCTTCATACTATGATTTCTTTAGTCTCACATTTATTCTACATGTAAGATAAAAATTTATATTCTAAATACTCGCAATATAAATGCGAATAATAATCCCATTCCATATTCATTGTATTCAAAATAAATGAATACACATTCCATTCCAAAATTATTTTGTTCTGTTTCATTCTATTCTAATCAGAATATGTTATGAAAGCTTTCAAAACAGAACATTCAATGTTTTACAAAATATAGAATGTTTTGCAAGACCTTTTGAATACAATCGTGCAGATGTCTAGTAAATAATAAATATTACTTTGTTTGTCTTTGATTTTGAGTCTCCATAGGTTATTCAAACTAACTTTATAGCATAGTTATTCAATTATTACGATTTTCTGGATCTAGATACTATTTCTACTCACTGAAGTTTTTACATTCGACTTCCTTTCAAATTTGAATCTGATACTTTACTTTCAATGATTACCTGATCAACGACTTGTTACTCTTGGTGATTTTCTCATGAGGTTTTACTCTTAGATTTCTAAAAATTATTTTCTCCCGGAGATCCTTGTTGACTTAAGTATTTTCAGAAGTTATCATTGAATTTGGTCATATTTCAATATGATACTTAATAATAAATAACAGTAATGTCTTTTCAATGTTGGTTGTATCTCATCCAGTCTATATAATATTGCACTCTTTTTATCTCCAGTAAACGGTTGGGAATTCTTATATAATATAAGCAACTAAACTTCGTCAAATCGTTCATTATATATATTGAAATACAAAGTTTAGTCTAATTAGAATACAAAAATATGTTGTTGGATTCCGTTATCCTGCAAGAAAAAGGAAACAGTGAATCGGTTATATTAGAACCAATTTGTATTTCTATATAACATATTTCGAAAATTGATTCATATATCTAAAATATAATATTAAATTTTTTTCCATAAATTCATAAGATAGTAAAAAAACATTTTAAATAAATGAAAAATATCTTTGTATTCAAAATTTCATTAAAAAATTGTGTAGAGATATTATATATTACATACATACAATATACATACATATTTAATATTATATAATTAAAAAAAAAAGATATGTACACAATTTTTGAAATATTAATACTTACATGAAATATGTATAAATATATTATTATTATTATATCTTTCATAATAATGTATATATATACATATACATAGAATAATGAAAGTTCTATCTACTAAAATATTATAATAAATACCTTTTTTCATACTTTCTAAAAGAAAAATTGCATATAAAATAATAATATTCATGTAGATAGATATGTACTTATAAAAAATAATATATATATATGTATATAATAATATTTTAATATTTGTACAAATACTAAACTTATTTTTCATATCCTTTGGGTTAAGTTTTAATCTTTATATAGTGTACATATTATGAGTTCTTTAATAATAACTAAAGAAATAAAACAAATATTATATAAGCTTTTTAAATATTATATGTATATATACGAAGCAAGGAATATTATTGCCTATAGAGACCTAAAATGCTTTTGAATCTACACATATTGAAATCATAATAACTGTTATAAGAATATTTTTATATTTTTATATGAATGATTTCAATGTTATATCACCTGGTAATAATAATGTTTTAGGAATTTAATAATTTTGTTGTCACATAGAATTTTTTTTATTTTTTTCAATAAGAATTTTTTAATTAACATTTGTCACACATAAAAATTGTGATTTTTTAATAATGAGTGAATAATGAATGAAATAAAAGGTGTATTCTTTTGAATTTTAATTTATTTAACTTAAAATATTTTGACTTTAGAACTATATACAAATATAATATAGTAGGTCTTAGAATATGGAAATGTTAGTTGTTGTCAACGTTATTAGAAAAAAAAATATTGTACAGGGTGGGATAAAATTTACCATGGGGGTTTAATAATTTAGTAACTTTTTCGGTTATATATTTTTTTTCCAGATTTTATTAATCGAACCTTGTTACACCAACATGCTAAATTACATCAATATGCAAAATTTTACCAATATGCAAAATTACATCAACATGCAAAATTACAGCAACGGACCAAAGTATACTTTCCCAATGGCCATTCCATTTTACTAACTTTTTTTACAAAATTACTGAACCATTTAATATTTTTTTTTTTTTTGCGAGGGTTGATGGAAAGCATCGAAAGCCGCCCAGAATCACTGTACGGGGTTCATCTGGGGAATGTTGGACGAATGTTGAACCAAATTGAAGGAAATTTTGATGATCAAATTATGTAAACACATTCAGTATTCAATTTAAGCTGCGCCAGATTACTTCCTATGGGGTTATCTTCAAGAACAAGTTTATGTGAACAAGCCTCAAACAATAGAGCAGCTAAAGCACAATTTTAAAACTGTGAATAGGGCAATGATAATTTGCATGCTGTTATGCAAAAAGCCCAAAAAAAAAAAAAAAAAATCACTCATTGTAATGAGTCGGACGTCCCGCAGAGGTTTTTGTCTCAGTACTAAAATCAGAAGTACCAAAGGGGCTTCTGGCTTCAATAAATTGAGTTAAAATTCATATTAAGTTAGAAAATAATAAATTTATATAAATATCAATATTTTTCATGTAAACATACTGTAAATATATAGATTTACGTGATTATTTGGAAGAGCAGGGAAATGTTGAATAGCTTTGATATTGATATTTTTGAGAATTTTTTCCAAAAATACAAAAACTACATTTATTATTTTCAAATACTGAAAAACATCATGGGACTTTTTACCAATGGGATGCTCGAACCTCGATATTTTTGAATAAAAGAAAGGGTTTTTTTTCTGCGGTAACTTTCGATATATAATTCATTTTCAAATATTTTATAATTTTAGCTCGTAGGTGGCGTTGTAGTTAGGATCGACGGGTCTCTTTAATATATAATATAATTGTTTATATCATGATATTTAATAAATTTACCCCATCTGAAAAGAAAAGGCTGAATGACTTGCTTATCACATTGTATTATAAATAAATAAACATTTAAGTGCTTCATTAACATTTTTCGAAATAATCGCGTTTGTTACTGTATTATTCACTTTTTTCTCATTATTTTTTTTATATTATTTCTTCAAAATAAAATTTAACAAGGAAGAGTTTAGTAGAGTGACTGTGTTAAATCTGGGATATTCGTATCACGGTAATAAAGACATCACGTAATCCGATTGTTCCAAATGTAATGACAAATTAAGGGTATACTTAATTTGAAGTTCAGTCATACGGGTATAAAAACCAGTTAAAGATTCAACTTAGAAGTAAGAACAGTTAGTTCACATTTTGTTTGTAAAACAAGATGGTTATGCAATAGAAAATACTTTAGTGTTCAATATTAATATATCTTACCCAGAAAAATCTTAATATAAAATTTTCAAATATTTTCAAATTTAAAACAACGTTATCAAATAATATTAAATTCATATCAAGTATCGATGATTTAAGAGTAACTTAAAAAGAATAAAGTATAATATTCTATAAAATGAACTTTAATTTAAATATTACACAAAATAGAGGGTTTAGATAATTAAAACTGCAAAAAGTTTTAATATATCCACTGAATAATAAAATTCAAAAATACCCTAATTATTAAAATGTTAAGATGATTACTCTTGTGAGCATATGAACAATCTTTACATTAATTCATAACAAATTTTTTGATTCATTACATAAATTTTCTTTTCAAAAATTAAAGTTTTTAAAACCCAAAGTAATTAAACATTTATAAGATTTCTTACAAGTTACTTTTAATAGTACTTGTATATAGGTACATATTGCTATATCCAATAAGTTTTATTATATTCAAGTTTTTGATTTAAACAATATAATTTGTAAATTTTAACATTTCATGTTAATCGAATACATATTTTCGTAGCGCTATGAAATAAATTTATACGCAATAAAGCCTTATGGGCTTGATTTCGTTTACAATACTGGAGGTTATAGTTCCCAATTTCTAAATAAATTATTATATTTATAATATATTATATTATAATCAGAATTTGGCATATTTTCAAAATGTTGACGCAATCCAGCTTTAAGACACCTTAACTTTTTTTTAAACATTTTTTTTGAATATGAAACTATTAAGATCAGGTAGGATTTCTCAGCATTTAAAATCTTGTAGATCAAAATCGCAAAAATCAATATTGCATTTTTTTTTAAATTTCAAAAATCAGAATCTTATCTTAAGATTAAGATTTAAGACTTCAAAATGTTGTTTTTCAAAAATCTCGAAAATCAAAATATCTATTTTGTTTATAGATTTTTTTTTGTCAGGGGCAGTAATATTCTCTAAAAGGCGTAGGAACCTGTTTTTGATACCTTGTAAAACCGAGATTTTATCAAAAAGAAAAGAATTATTGATTTTCGAGATTTTTAAAAAAAGTGTTTTTAATTTTCAAGATTTCAAAAACCAAGATATCGTACCCCCCCTAAAACTATTATTTCAAATGTCTTGTTGCACTTATAGGAAAAAATTAAAATCAAAAACAGATCTTAGAGTTGATTTAAAACCTAGGTAATCCATTCATAGACAAAATGAAGCAATTATGGGCTTATACCATATGACTTTATTTAAATAGCCCATGCTTGAGTATAATCCAAACGAATTGCAAAGTATTAATAAAAAAGCTAAAAATAAATTAAGTTTCATAAAAAAAGGTAGGTATATGGTTTTATTTCAATTTCAAGGTAAAAGTTGTACAATATATTAGTTCCAACTGAAAAATTTAAACTGCAATTTGTATAGTTTTTAAAAACAGATGTTAAAATTTATAATATATGAATAAGATTTATATACCGTTATTCATGTTTCTCAATTTTCTTTTAAACTTTTCATAATAGTTCAATTTAAAAAGAAAAAAAAAGTCAAAGTCATATTGTGCTAAAATATAAATTAAGGTATAAAAAAACTATTAACATACTGTTGTATAAAGAAAAGCAATAACTAATATTAATATGTTATATTGCATATATATGTATATTATGTAGAAAAGTATTCTAATCAAAAACGAGGAAGAGTGTAGTAGAGTAGACTGTGTCAATTCTGGGATACACGTATGGCCGCAACATATACATTATATCATCCGGTTAATTACTTTTGGCAAAATTTGAAACATACAGCTTTATTAAGTGTACTAGAATACTCATATAAAAGAAGGAGTTGTATGGCAGCTACTCGAACCCTCTGCAGTAGACCAACCAAATTTGTCTGTAACTTTGGCAAAATTTCAGACACCCAGCTTCATTAGGTGTAGTGTAATGCTCATAAAAAAGAAGAAGTTGTATGGCAGCTACTTGAACCCTCTGCAGTAGACCAACCAAATTTTGCAGAAATTTTGGCCATTATACTAAACTAGTTTTGGCAAAATTTCAGATACGCAGCTGTAATAGGTACAGAGTATTACTTATATAAAAAAAGAGGTTGTATGACAGCTACCTGAACACATGGACCAAAATGGCTGGATTTAAATAGAGATGACGGCTATTGCAAAAAAACGAATTAGCGAAAATTTCAAGATCCTAGCTCCTTTAGTTTTTGAGTTATCGTGCGGACGGACGGACGGACATACATAGCTGAATCGATTTATTTTTCGATTCTTATCCGATCCATACACTTGAGTCTATATCTATTCCCCCCCCCCCCCCTTCCTTCCTCCATTTCTCTGCGTCACAAACGTAATGTCAAGTTTATTATACCCTTTGACTTCGTATATAACAAAATATGATGTATGAATATAATATATATAATACTCGTATACAAGAATAAAAATATAAATATTTAATATTATTTTAATACCACTTTTGTTATATTTTCAGAATTTAAGAAATCCTTGAATTTTATTACATTTTATAATAACAAAGAATATTTTAACACTCACTTTGATTTTTATGTGGAAAATTGAAAAATAGTATACGTGTGTATATATGTAAATTAAGTATAGTATCTAAATATCTTTATTTAATTTTAAAACATAAGTTGAATATTAAAGTAAAGTATAAATTAAAGTATAATACTTGAAAACTAAATATTTGTGAAGTCAAACGGTTAATAGCTTTGAGGTTCTTCATCTTAAAATTTTATGATTAAAATTAACTTATTAGATCTTAGAAAGTTTCGTATTTCCAAAATATTAATAAATTAAATTTTATAACTTTATTATATATATATTATATATAATTATAATATCTAAAGAAAATATATATAGGTAATACAAAATATTGAAAATTTAATACTCGAAAAATATAGTTATTATACAATATTGCTATACATTCCACTATTGAAATTGAATGCGTGTGAGGTTGTGTTTTTTAGCTCTTGTGTAAATTAAATTTCATTTTATTATGTTATTCCGGCTCTTATTAAAAAATTGGAGATTTTTTGATCGTTGGTTTAAGTGCCACAGTTTTGTCACTTTCATTACCACAAAGATCCATTTCGTTGCGTTCAGAAACATTAACATTTATGCAGCTTGCCTACCGGTATTTTGTTTGAATCCTTGAATTCATGGTTTCTTGGAGTTATTCTTCTGGACCTAACTAAGCCTGGAAATTTACAAGTAAAATATTTAGTGGTATCTTTCTTATCACCTCCTTTACAGCTACGGTATGATGAATTAAATGGGAAACCTAAACTAGATGCATGTTGCCCAAGTGACTAGTATTGAGAAATCATCTCTGTATAGTTCTAGCTATATCTTTCCAAGCAATAATAGAGTAAATTAAAATACAATATGTAAAAGTTATCTAAAAATTAACGCACGGACAACTAAAAGCTATAATCTTCCTCGTTTTATATGTCTGATATGATTTTGTAAGATTTTGCCTTTTTTCTAGCACTTTTTCAAAAAATTTTGTAAAAATGTGCCTATATAGCTTCACTTTGTCCGTCCGTCCGTATGTTTACAAAACTTTTACACCGTTTGAAATAGAGTTAAGAAATTTTAACCACGAATAGATGTGCCAAAAAAAATAATTTCGTAAAAGAACTTTTTTCTGTAGCCTCTCCCGTTACGGAGCTTCAGCTTCCCAAAGTTGGAAAAAGCCCTATTTTTAAATTGTTATAACAAGAGTTCTGTTAGATGTATTTTCAATCTGAAAACGGCAAAAGATAGCTGGTGTTATAAAATTTACAAATTTTTAATGGAAAATGTTTAGTTTTTTAGTAATATTCAAAATTGAAAGCTCTTTAATTATATTTCAACATGTGTCAAAGGTTTTTCTTAATTTTGAAGGGTGATGAAACTACAGCCCCCGAAAATTTCAAAAAAGCCCTATTGGTATTACAAAAGTTCTGTTAAGGCTATTTTCAATCTAAAAACGATAAAAGAGAGCTGCTATTATAGGCTTTACAAAAATACTACGTTAAAATTTATAAGGTTGCCATACGGTATTTAAATTTACCATTGTGCAAAACTAAATTTTTGCTAAATTTTTTGCCTCAAATATCTTCTAAACGATTCACGCTATAAGGGTTCGAAAATTGAAATTTTGCTATTTTTAAAAACCTTAGAGCAATATAATTTTTACAAAGTAATATATAAGACAAATACAGTTTTTTTTTAGTTTTTTGTAATAGCTTTCATTGAATATATATATACCGAAGAGATCGCCAGATATAACGGTTTTTATGAAATAGACTAAAATAACAAGAATACTTTCAAATGTCGTTTTCGTTCTTAAAGGATAATATGCTCCAATTAAACATATTTTTTGAAAGCTGGCAACACCAACTATCTTTGAGATATAGTCATTTGGTCCCACGCGGATACTACTTAAATTTTAGAATCCCCATTAAAAATTATAGTTTTTGGCATTATAATTCTTACAAAACTCTCATAGATGACAAAATTCTTCAATTCCATTAATTAAAAGTTTAATTGACTATAAAATTACATTATAGTTATTACTGAATTTCCAAAAATTGCAAAACATATCGTAACTGAAAAATGTAAGTTAAGAATTATATATGAAATTTATTTAAATATTTATCAATTCAAAAACTATAAAAAACGAGGAAGAGTGTAGTAGAGTAGACTGTGTCAACTCTGGGATACCCGTATGACCGTTATATAAACATTATATCATTATTATTATAAGCATTAATTACTTTTGGCAAAATTTAAAACATTCCAGCTTTATTAGGTGTAGTATAATGCTCATATAAAAGAAGGAGTTGTATGGCAGCTACTCGAACCCTCTGCAGTAGACCAACCAAATTTTGCAGTAACTTTGGCCATTACACTAAACTATTTTAGGCAAAATTTCAGACACCTAACTTCAATAGGTATAGAGTAATGCTCATATAAAAGAAGGAGTTGTATGGCAGCTACTCGAACCCTCTGCAGTAGACCAACCAAATTTTGCAGTAACTTTGGCCATTACACTAAACTATTTTTGGCAAAATTTCAGACACCTAACTTCAATAGGTATGGAGAAATACTCATATAAAAAAAGAAGTTGTATGGCAGCCACCCGAGCCCATGGACCAAAATGGCTGGATTTAAATAGCGATGACGGCTCTTGCAAAAAAACGAATTTGCGAAAATTTCAAGATTCTAGCTCCTTTAGTTTTTGAGTTATCGTGCGGACGGACGGACGGACGGACGGACGGACAGACGGACGGACATACATAGCTTAATCGATTTTTTTTTCGATTCTGATCCGATCCATACACTTGAGTCTATATCTACCCCCCCTCCTTCTCTGCGTTACAAACGTAATGGCAAATTTATTATACCCTTTGACTATATAGTCATACGGGTATAAAAATTATAAAGAAATTAATATTATTTTCAAAATCAATATAAATATTTTGAAAAAACTGAAAGTGCCTTTTTTAAAAACAAAACTTATACATATATTTTTGAAAAATCAAATAAATTTTCTTTTTAAAAACATTTATTGTACAAGACTTTGAACGCATAATAATATTATGTAGGATTATGTTATATTAATTTTTCTTTATGTTTTAAAATAAAAATCCATTTTGATTTAAAATGACACCAAAATATAAAACAAAGAAAATTTTAACTGGAAAACCATTTAAAATTATTTAAAAAACAAGAAAATAAAAGATTTTTATATTATAAATTGTACCATCAATGACACTCGTACAATTTACTGTCTCCTTCTGTTGTGTTATTGTTTCCTTTCATATATTTGGTTAAGAAAAGTATTATAATCGGGATAAGGAAACTTGTAAAATTTGTCTAAAAGATTTTGTGAATTTAACAATCCCAATATATCTATCTTCTTCGGATAAGCATTTGGCTTATTAACTGAGTAAGTGCAGGTTCAATTCCCATACAGTTTTATTAAGAAAATATTGTTAGTTTGCAAAATCCCCTTGGTACTTGAAGTATATAATATATAACCAAAGACTAAATAATTATATAGATGAAAAGTTTGTAATAATAGAGGTATTGGAAGTGGGATGTACAACAGGATATTAGGCAAAGGTGCTCCGCAATATAAAATTATAACAACTAGGATTTTATTTCATGTCTACTTTTCTTAACGACTGGGTGGCACAGTGGTTAGAGTGCTGACCTTTCATGCGAAAGGCCCGAGTTTGAATCCCAGTAAAAATGGAAAAAATTATTTTCTTGTTTTCAACTCGACGACTATAACATTACATTAGGAGTATAACAATACAAATAAATAATTTAATTGAATAATATAACTGACAGATATAGAATATCAATTACAAAATGATCACAATATAAACAAAATTGAATTGTATCTTAATTCTACATGTTTAAGGCAGTACTATCTTATGTTTATCCCTGTTCCAAAATGTACCCTGGCATAGGCTTATTAGTCAAACTGTTGAACAGTTAGCGCTTAAACAAAAAAAAAAATGTGAAAAATGTTTAATTTCATTTTTAATTTTATTAAGATGGCAATTAGACAAAGATATTTGACTGAAACAGTGAATTGTTGCTGGCTCTTTATATATCCTGGATTATACCACTGACAAAAATATGGATACCAATAAATATTATATTTAATTACCTTTTAAACTCACTGATATTTTTATACCCGTATGACTATATAGTCAAAGGGTATAATAAATTTGCCATTACGTTTGTAACGCAGAGATGGAGGGGGTAGATATAGACTCCAGTGTATGGATCGGATCAGAATCGAAAAAAAAATCGATTTTGCTATGTATCTCCGTCCGTCCTTCTGTCCGTCTGTCCGCACGATAACTCAAAAACTAAAGGAGATAGGATCTTGAAATTTTCGCAAATTCGTTTTTGCAATAGCCGTCATCGTATTTAAATCCAGCCATTTTGGTCCATGGGTTCGGGTAGCTGCCATACAACTTCTTCTTCTTCTTTTTTTATATGAGCATTACTCTCCACCTAATGAAGCTGGGTGTCTGAAATTTTGCCAAAAATAGTTTAGTGTAATGGCCGAATTACATCAAAATTTGGTTGGTCTACAGCAGAGGGTTCGAGTAGCTGCCATACAACTCCTTCTTTTATATGAGTACTGCACTACACTTAATAAAGCTGTATGTTTGAAATTTTGCCAAAAGTAACTAACCGTTACTTTTGGTTACGGTCATACGGGTATCCCAGAGTTGGCACAGTCTACTCTACTACATTCTTCCTCGTTTTTTCCGAAAAATAATTTAAATATAAAGCTAATTAAGAACCTAAACTAGAAGTTCTCTAAAGTTCAATTGTGTTGAATAACAAAAGAAATGGTACTAAGTGGTACTATTATAAATGCATGAATTTAGTTTGAAACTATATTTTACGAAAAAGTTAACAGTAAAATACTACAGATTCATTTTTATTAAAAACTAAAAAAAATATAACTAAAACGGTATGCGTTTTATTTTAAATTGTTTATATTTTTTAAACATTAAAAATTGTCCGACCGTTAAATGGATTGCAATGAAATACGCGTTCCTGAAATGGAGCATACTATAAACTTTTTAGAGAAGCGTAATATAACAAGGGTTAAGTTTTGTTTTCAAAACAAAACACTAAACACGAAAACTTGAAATCAGAGATTTTTGCAAATATGCATTACCCCCATGCGCCGAAACCGTAAAAAGTGATTTGGTCATTGTTGAAAACGCATTGCCAAATTCAAACCGGAAAAAAATTTACGTCTAACTGCTGAATAACATTTTTGGGGGAGTGTGTATTGGAATCTTTTAAAAATATTGTTCAAAATTATTAACACAATAACGAGTTACTTTCTTCTTCTTCTACTGCCAATCTACTACTGGATGTTAAACGTTCACTTTATACACGTTTAATTGTAGGCTTATTCTCTTCTGCATCTTGCACTGTGAACCAATTCTTCTAACACCCATCCAGTTGCAAATATTTCTCAGCCACGAAATTTGTTTCGTCCCGATGCCCTCTTACCCCCAATTCTTCCTTCGATAATTAATTGGAGTAGTTGTTATTTGGAGCCTCGTATGGTGTGATTAAAGTAAGTAAGGTTTCTTCATTTAACAATTAGAAGGAGTTGTTCATTTATATTTAATTTTCTAAGATCTTCAAGGTTTGTAACTCTATCGGTATGAAAATTTAAGTTTTCTTCTATAACACCACATTTCAAAAGCTTCTAAGCGTCCATGCTTCTACTCCACATAAAAGTACAGACCAAACATAACACTTAAGGTACCGTAATCGGCTTTATAATTACTTTATTTTAATTATTTTATCAAATTCCAACTCAACTTACGTCTAGAGTTTTAACTCTATTTTTTAAAGAAAATTGAATTATTTACATACAAAATGTACATGTGAGCTTCCTTTCATATTATTTTCTTTTTTATTAAAAACCAATAGTAGTTAAGCTACACATATACAGAATGGTATTTTTAAAAAGAACCACTTTGTCATAAATACATAAAAAAATATAAAATACAATTTTATTTCGTTTATTTTTTATACCCGTATGACTATATAGTCAAAGGGTATAATAAATTTTTCATTACGTTTTTAACGCAGAGAAGGAGGGGGGGGGGGTAGATATAGACTCAAGTGTATGGATCGGATCAGCATCGAAAAATAAATCGATTTAGCTATGTATGTCCGTCCGTTCGTCCGCACGATAACTCAAAAACTAAGGGAGCTACGATCTTGAAATTTTCGCAAATTCGTTTTTTTGCAATAGCCGTCATCGCTATTTAAATCCAGCCATTTTGGTCCTTGGGTTCGGGTAGCTGCCATACAACTTCTTTTTTTATATGAGCATTACTCTGTACCTATTTACAGCTGCGTGTCTGAAATTTTGCCAAAAGTAGTTTAGTTTTATGGCCAAAGTTTCTGCAAAATTTTGTTGGTCTAGTGGAGTGGGTTCGAGTAGCTGCCATACAACTCCTTCTTTTATATGTGCATTACACTACACCTAATGAAGCTGGGTGTCTGAAATTTTGCTAAAAATAGTTTAGTGTAATGGCCAAAGTTACAGAAAAATGTGGTCTACGGCAGAGGGTTCGAGTAGCTGCCATACAACTCCTTCTTTTATATGAGTATTCCACTACACTTAATAAAGCTGCATGTTTGAAATTTTGCCAAAAGTAATTAACCGGATGATATAATGTATATGTTACGGTCATACGGGTATCCCAGAGTTGACACAGTCTACTCTACTACACTCTTCCTCGTTTAAGTTGTTTTTGTTGTAAGGATAATATATGAATGAATTTTGACATCAAGGACATTATTGTATTAAACGATAATAATATATGAAAATAAAAGGCATAAAAATATATAAAATTTATTTGTTTATGTATTTGTTTTGTTTCAAAAAAAATATTACTTATTTCTGTTCAAGATGTCGCGATTTCTTGTAAAAATATAAAAATTGTGTTTTTTTAACCAAAGTGAACCCATTTATTTGAAGAAAGACATTTTTATAATGTATGGTTATTTTGAAATTTATTGGATAATTTTATTACTTAAAATACCAAATTTTTATATGTATAGTATATATAAATAATATTATTAAAAAGTTAAAAATAAATATGGGCAAAACATTTTTAAGGCAAACATTTTTGGTTTATTTTTACTTAAAAAATTGGAAATCCCGTAAATAAAAATAGAAGTTAATTTATTATTTATTAAGGCGAAATGGAAGGGTTTTTCTTTTCCACACTTTATACTCCTCAAAGTCATTCATCAAGTCCAGTTAGACAAGGCTTCAGTTTCTTTAATCGTTATATTTAATAAGTCGTTGGATACTCGGGATACTAGATTATGAGTACACAAACGCTAAATGCTGTGCGCCCTCTATTATCTTACACAAAAGTTACTTATATATTTATATTAAACTCCTATCTTATATTACGATATTAACGATATAATTATACAATTACGATATAATTATACAATTTTACGACATTTGTTTCATTAGATTTGATTGGGCGGAGTTTGAACCCCGAGACTGAAAGGTGGAGCCCTTACCACCACGCCATTTGTCAGATAAAAATTACCAATGACGAAATGATAAGGTAAACT
>OY720442.1:59379767-59548105 GCA_963082915.1 Dolichopus griseipennis
ATAAAACGAGGAAGATTATAGTTGCCCTTGTCAACTTTTAGATACCCGTGCATACCAACTAACCGTTATTTATTTTCCCTATGCTATTATAAATATTACAAAAAAAATATAAGAAAGTAAAGTAGTTAAAAAAAAATTTAACTTATTAGGTATCCCATAATTTTTGATTAACTTATTATCCCATAAAAAAAAAAAAAAAATAGCCCACCCTAAAAGTTGGTCCGAGTGATGTCCAACTTTGCCAACTAACTTGTCCTATTACTTTATCTGCCCAGTTTTGATTTTAACCTCGTAGCTTCATTAGATTCACAGTTATCGAATTGATTACTTTGTATGACAGCTGCCCGAAAACGGGTTCGTAACATTTTGAAACTTCATATAAGTGCTGGATTCATTATATAACTAACAGTGTGTAATTTGTATCCTCGTAGTATAATCAGTTTCCAAAAAATTCATATTGGTGCAAAGAAGTTGTATAGCAGCCCCCCGAAAATGGGGCCGTAACATTTTGAAACTTCATATAAGTGCTCGATCCATTATATAACTAACAGTGTGTAATTTTCATCCTCGTAGTATAATCAGTTTCTAAGAAATTCATATTGGTGCAAAGAAGTTGTGTGGCAGCTCCCCAAAACCTTGATCTGGTCTTAAACAAAAAGAACCTCAAAAATGTCCAAAAAATGTTTTGTGTGATTTTCAAAACTCTTGCTCTAATTTTTCAATTCTATCTCTTATAATTAATTTTTAATTCACCAATATATTAAACTTAAGCAAAATCAACTTCATATGATCATATTCATATAATAATCATCATATCCATAATCTATCAATCTATCAATATCAATAATCCATTTACTTAAAAAAAATCTTTGTCTTCTTTTTTGCTTATCTTAAATAAACTACGCATCATTTAAATCGTATGAAATTCTAACTCGAAATCGTTATCTACATAAAAAACAAAAAAACAAAGAAACAAAATTAATATAATTTCATGTTAAATACAAAATGCATAGCTAAATTTCAAATTTTTGTATGAAAATGTTGGAGTTGAAAAAGTTAGTTGTTCGAGAGCTACCCGAAGTTTTAGTCCGATCTTAACCAAAAAAAATAGGGAACCTAGAAATTGATTGAAAAATATTTTGTGAAAATTTCAAAACTGTAGCTCTTTTAGTTTTTGAGTTATCGTGCTGATACACAGACGGACGGACGGACAGACACACATAGCTAGATCGACTAATTTTTCGATTCTGAGCCGATACGTACCCTTGACACTATATCTAGCTCGTCTAGATCGATGCGTTACAAACGGAGGAGCAAATCTAATATACCCGATGTCATATATGTATGCACGGGTATAAAAACAAACAAAGCAGTGACAAAATAAACAAAGCTACATTTTACTCATTGATATAATACATACTGGTTATACGTACTACATATTAAAATTTTTTTTTTTTATGGGATAATAAGTTAATTAAAAATTATGGGATAATAAGTTAAATTTTTTTTTAACTATTTTACTTTCTTATATTTTTTTTGTAATATTTATAATAGCATAAGGGAAATAAATAACGGTTAGTGGGTATGCACGGGTATCTAAAAGTTGACAAGGGCAACTATAATCTTCCTCGTTTTATCTTCTTTTTGTTTTCTTTTTTCCTTTTTCTTTTTCATTATATTTAGAGTACTCGGTATACTTGGTGTATTTTAAAAGATTTAGAAGAATTGAAATTTGATTTTCAAGACATCAAAGTATTTATGAAAAAAAAGCTTTTCAATTTTTAAATGTTGCACTTGTTAAATGTTATTATTTTTGAAATCTTAATTTTTACACTTTATCATAATATTTATTCAATTAGGATTTTTTTAACTTTTAAATTCACTGTTAACCTAAATTTCACACTTATTTCTATTAGATTTTCAAGAAATCTTAATTTTCACACTTTATCATAATATTTATTCAATTAAGATTTTTTTTTACTTTTAAATTCACTGTTAACTTAAATTTCACACTTATTTCTATTAGAATTTCAAATTTTAGAATTCACTTTTTTTATATTTTATCATTCTCAATTGTTTTTAATTTTTTCTCATTTTATTAGTATATTAACTTCTTATAATTTAATAATAAAACACAATTAATTTCACTTGCACTTATATTTTCAGTTTACTCGCTATTAATTAATTTTTAATATTTATTCAGTTTATTATTTATTATTAATTATTATTTACTATTAATTAATTTTTAATATTTTTATACAGTGTGAAGAGTTATTATTAATAACTAAAAACTAGAAAGTTTGTCATCAACTCAGTTTTGGTAAGTTCGTTTTTTGTTAAAGTAGATACGAATAATAATTCCTAATACAATCATTTTAGTAGATACACTTTTAAATTTTTTTTTTGTTTTTACTTCATTATTTTTTTTTTTTATTTATAACATAATATTAAAAAATTTACAAAACATTTGTTTGAGGCCAAATCGTTAAAGAAGTTAGTTTTCCGATATTAGTTTAGGTTTGTTGGTTTATAATAAATAATAAAAAAAGAAAAATGCCTAGAGTAAAAAAGGTATCGTCCGAACAGCGTCGTGTACGTAACTCTTTAGAACATAGAATAAGAAGACAAAATGAAAACTTGAAACAAAACGAACAAAATAGAAACACTTTTGACCATAGAATAAGAAGAGAAATGAAGAAATTAGACGGTTAGAACAAGATAGAAATACACAAGAACATAGAGATAGGAGACAAGACATTAATATTAGAGAACAAAGTATAAACAAAGTGACTCAGGGCAAGAAGACAAGATTTAGATATAAGCAGATTAGAACAAGATAGAAATACGCAAGAACATGTAGAAAGAAGACAAGATTTACAAATAAGACGGTTAGAACAAGACAGAAATACGTAAGAACATGTAGAAAGAAGACAAGATTTACAAATAAGACGGTTAGAACAAGATAGAAATACACAAGAACATAGAGATAGGAGACAAGACATTAATATTAGGGAACAAAGTATAAACACAGTGACTCATAGGGCAAGAAGACAAGATTTAGATATAAGCCGATTAGAACAAGATAGAAATACGTAAGAACATGTAGAAAGAAGACAAGATTTACAAATAAGACGGTTAGAACAAGACAGAAATACGTAAGAACATGTAGAAAGAAGACAAGATTTACAAATAAGACGATTAGAACAAGACAGAAATACGCAAGAACATGTAGAAAGAAGACATGATAGTAGTGCTAGGGACAGGAAACAAAATTATGCTCTTATAAACCAAATAAGAGGAAGTCAAAATTTTCGACGAACTCGACAATATAGGTTAAGCCCAAATACTAGGTTACGTGAATCGCAAAGACAATCCGAGCGAAATATCGAAACTCATTCTCAAATGGATGAAATTCAGATAGAGGAACATCGACAGGCAGAAATGGATAGGTATTAAAATCGAATTTTGGTCGACTACAATAAAGTTGTTAAAGAAGGTCCGGTTAATATTTGTTGCTGTTGTGGAGGGCTTTGGTTTACAAGATCTATTTCTACATTGTCCAAAAGAAATTTAATAACTAGATACAAAGAAAATTTTGTTAACAAAGTTTTTTATGTTATCCAAGACACAGAAATTGATGAACTAAAATTTTGTTCAACTTGCAAAGCGTGTATCTTAAAGGGCCAAATTCCAATACTTTGTCTTGCAAATGGATTAGACTTCCCTCCGGTTCCAGATTGTTTGAAAAGTCTCTCCTGTCTAGAAGAACGTCTTGTAGCTCCACGTATACCTTTTATGAGAATTTGTAGTTTAGGATATGAAAAGCAATGTAGTATTAAAGGGCAAGTGGCCAATATTCCTGTGTCGGTAAATACAACAACCGAAATTCTACCAAGAGCATTTAGTGATACGTATATAATCCAACTCCACTTAAAATGAAAAATGACATTCGCTCACAATTACATGTGTAAAACAATTAGGCCATTTAGAGTTCAGAAAGCTTTTGAATATTTAGTTAATACACCACTTTATATTAATGAGGGAATAGAAATTTTTAATAATTGGATAAATAGTTTTGAGATTGAAAATGAAAATACTGAAGTTCCATTCCTGTTGTGTCACGCGATGATGAAAAAGTCATCCAACAATTATTTGATAGCCGTAATGACAATCCGAATGAAGGTTTTAGTGAATTAGAAGACAACATTAATCCCGGTGGTCAAGAGACCTTATTAGACAATGTCCCTATTGAAAATATATCCCTAGCCCCTGGAGGAGGTCAACATCCTCTATCTATGTTAACTGACGAATATTCTGAAGAATTGTCTTTCCCCACCATTTATTGCGGAAAACCTAGAATTATTGATACGTTCGTCTGATATTTAAATTATAGCAAAATAGCACGTTCTGAAGTTCGAAGATTTGACAGAAGATGTGCTCGAACAGCCAAACTATTGTATATGTATAAAAAGTATGAGCTCAAGAATATAAATGACGCTATTTCAACTTGCTTAAGAAAGAAAAATTTCAGTACTAGTATAACAGCTAGACATGTGCTATCAGAAGATTTTGTTGAGGGATTAATACAACGGGATGAGGGTTAATAATAAAATTTAAAAAAATATAAGATCTTCTCCAGCTCATTGGGAAAAGGAAAAAAATAAGATGGTGGCAATGATCAGACAATTTCACATTCCTACTTTTTTTATCACATTATCTGTTGCGGAGTCGAAATGGTCTGAGTTGTTGATAATTTTGTCAAAAGTTGACAATAGGGAAATAAGTGAGACTGAAGCAGAAAATCTAGAATTTAGAGAAAAGGCTAGATTAATACGGACAGATCCAGTAACGTGCGCTTCATACTTTGACCATAGATTTAGAACTAAGTTAAAATTATTAAAAAGTCCTCTAGGTATTTTTGGTGAACATTTTGTAACCAAATATTATTATCGTGTTGAATTTCAACAACGTGGCTCACCACATGTCCACCGTATGTATTGGTTGCAAGATGCTCCAGTTCTCGACACATGTGATCCAGAAAGCTATGAAAATGTTTGTAGATTTATTGATAAATTTGTTTCATGTGACAGTTCTATTCCTCATTTACAGTCGTACATGGAGTATCAAAAACATTCCCATAATCGAAACTGCGTTCGTGAATATCAGCATCGGTCATATTGCAGGTACAATATGCCTTTTCCACCTATGGAAAATACTGTAATATTAAACCCGTTAAATAGAGAAGGAATTACTGAAAATATTAAAAGAAATTATCAAAAAATAAAAAATTTTCTTAACTCTACAACTCTTGAAGAAACATTAAGTTTTACACAATTTGTAAATTTGCCAAAAATTAGTTTATCTCCCGAAGAATATTTACAGGCTATTAGGTCTAGTATAAAAAAATCTACCATATTTTTCAAACGTTCTCTTAAGGACACATTTATTAATCCATTTAATCCACTTATGCTTAGTCTTTATAGAGCCAACATGGATATCTAATATATTCTTGATCCATATGCTTGCGTAGGTTATATAGTTAAATATATTAATAAGTCGGTTAGGGGAATGGCCAACACTTTAAGGGACGCTATAGAAGAAATTCGCGCAGAAATTTTTGCCGTTTACATTAATACTGCTCCTCCTGAAATTCGAACAGGTTTGTTAAAACCTAGAGCGGAGCTTCAAGAAATATCAGCAAATAACCCCAATTCTACTGAAATATTTGTTCCTACATTATTAGATCGTTATGTACAAAGACCTGACTGTTTGGAAAATTTATGCTTAGCTGAATTTTCCGCCATGTACACTTTTAGTAAAACCGGTGGTCGTTCAAATTCTAGTGACGAATTTCAATTGAAAGACTTAAGTGGATATCTTAGAAAACGGTCACAGTCAAATATAATTCGTTTTAGACCTTTAATTCTTACAAATAGAAAAATGTTCAATGCTTTTGATTCTGATGACGACCTAGATAATGCCCTTCGCGAAGCTCAAGAGCAACCTGAGTTACAGGAAGAATTACTACGTGAAACAGATGATGAATTTCGAATATTTGGAATTCAAGAGAATGATGATAGCAACCCATTAAATAATGAAACTAATAATCCAGGTAACATGGAGCTATCAATTTACTAAATGAACCTGCTGAAAATATTTATGTACAATTGATTAGTTCTTTAAATGAAAAACAACATTTATACCTAACCCATATCTTAAATAATATTAGAGCGGGAACTCTAATTTATGAATTTGTTGGAGGAGGTGCAGGAGTTGGAAAAAGCAGATTGATTGAATCTATACACTATTCCTTAATAAGACATTTTCGGTCAATAGCAGGGGAAGATAATAGTTTAAAAGTTTTACTTTGTGCATCAACAGGTAAAGCTGCGTTTAATATAAAAGGAATAACTCTACACACAGCTTTTTCGTTACCCTTAAATCAATCTGGGGCTGAAATAAGACCATTAAGTTCTGACCTATGCAATTCTCTTTTTAGTATTTATACGAATTTAAAGCTTTTAATTATTGACGGAATATCAATGGTAGGATCAAAGATGTTTTCACATTTAGATGCATGCCTAAAGGAAATATTTAAAAGCTCTCTTCCATTTGGAGGTATATCATTATTAGTATTAGGTGATCTTAGGCAGTTACCTCCTGTTGGAGATAGATGGATTTTTAAACTCAATAATGCTGATCCCTAGAGGAAATCCTCTTTGGGAACCTTTCAAATATTATGAGTTAACAGAAATAATGAGGCAAAGATCAAATATAAGTTTTGTACAAGCTTTAAATAATTTAGCAAAAGGAACACTTACTCAAGAAGACAAACAATTTTTCCAATACCGTGTTACTAGCCCTAATAACATTCCATCAGAAGCAATTCATCTTTTTGTATCCAATGTTGAAGTAGATAACTATAATACTATAAAACTGAGTAGTATCGAAACACCACTGATTATTTCAAAGGCTATAGATAAAATAAGGGCTAATATTTCTGAGAATTCGAGAAATAATATATTGAACCAAGTAAAATTATTTAAAACATCTGAGGCGGCTGGACTACCTTTTTCTTTGTTATTGAAAGTAACAGTCAAGTATATGCTAACGAATAATATAGACACTGAAGATGGGTTAGTAAATGGTGCAACAGGTATTTTGTAACATGTTGATATCAAAATTGTAAAAATCGAGAGAAAACCTCACATACTGTGGCTTGATTTTTCTGAGGATAGTGTAGAGCATAAAGCTAGATCTGCACAGCAAAGTAGTATAGACAGTTCTTGGACACCTATTTCTTTAATTGGGAAAACTTTTCAATATAAAAAAAATGAACACGTACATATAGACAGACGACAATTTCCTGTGGTTCCTGCAGAGGGTTTTACGATACATAAAAGTCAAGGATCTACTTACAATTCTGTTGCTGTTTATTTAAAAAAAGGAATAACTCGGGCTTCTTTATACGTTGCTTGTAGTAGAGCTACGTCTGCAAATAATTTATACTTAGTTGGAAATTTTTCTGCACCACAAAGTCCTCAATCAAACGATGCTGTTGAAACTTAGCTTTTAAACCTTAAACATATACAAGGCCAAAATTTGACAATCTTCTTCAATTTATGTTTATCCGGCCCTTCCTTCAAAACAAAAATATTTTATGTTCTCACTATTTAAATATAAGTCTATTATCGTGTTAGTTATTTACAAATCTACTCAATGTTCTCTTACTGAAAAAAAATAGGAATATCAAATATTTTAGAACGTAATGACGTATTTAGATCCGAGGAAGACATTATAATTGCAGGTGATTTCAATACTGACTTAAGAATTGAACCACAAAATTTATTAGCACGCTATTTTCAAGAATGTAGTATCACGTCAGCATTACCAGAAAACGTAGGTACAAAAAATGTAGGATCTCAAATTGATTGGATATTCACAAACAAGAATAGGAATTTATATCAGGGAGGAGTTTATGAAAATGTTTTTAGTTTTCACAACCCTTTATTTCTAACATTTCAATAAATTTCTTTGTTCGCAATTCAATAAAATTTTGTCAGACTTAATTTAATTCTAACTTGTATATATTTCACTGTAATGTTCTTAAAAAAATAGTTTAAGATAAATTTATTTTGTACAGAAATTTGTTTCTCTTGTACTTTTTCTAATCGTTATTTTATATTTAAAATTATATTGTTTAAAATTTACTAATAAAATATGTTATAATTCGACTGTGTCGAAATTTTTTAATAAAAATTGTTATAGATATGGTAATATATGCCTCTTGGGGAAGCTGACCATGTAAAATATTAAGCTAACGCACCAAAATGTGATATCTCAAGGATGGTGTGGAAATTCACAAAAATATATTAAGTAATAATTTTCAAATTTTCATTCTTCATATTTATATTAAATTAAAATGATTATTAATATTATTTTTTTTATTTTTCAGGACAATTTCTTTAAATTTCGTTCAATCTTAAAAACTTTTAAGCATAATGAAAATTGATTTCCTTAAATTGGATGACTTTTATTTAATATTTATAATAATATGTTCGTGCGGGTATCCCAGAGTTGACACAGTCTACTCTACTTTCTTCCTCGTTTTATTTAAATTTCTCTTTAAAAAAAAAAGGTATGGAAATTAGACGGCTGAGATACAATTTCCAAAAACAACTTATTGTTTTTCATGATAATATCATAATGTATTTTCAGTTAAAAATAAATTAAATAAATATTTAATGAAAATCTTTGTAAACAATATAAGCAGACTTTCCATTACATATTCAATTTTAAAAATTAAAATTAGTAATAATCAATTTGAAAATTACATAAATTTTTTTTTTTCCAACCTCAAATTCGACATACAAGCAGATGGTAAAGTTCAGAAACATTTTTTTTGAATATTAGAATTATTTATTTATTTAATTTTTTTTTCCAGGGTTTTTTGAAATTTAGAATTATTTCAGACTAATCAGACATTTATAGAAGGGACAAATAATAATAAAAATTAATAGAATATCTTATGCACATACTAACTGATTTTTACGTATTTATAGCATAATATTATATTTAAATTTATATATTTTAACACAGATGAGGGAACCTGTCAAAATATTAATTTTTGAATACTGCACATATAATTGGTGCTTAACCTATCTAACATTTTTATACCCGTATGACTATATAGTCAAAGGGTATAATAAATTTGCCATTACGTTTGTGACGCAGAGAAGGAGGGGGGTAGATATAGACTCAAGTGTATGGATCGGATCAGAATCGAAAAATAAATCGATTTAGCTATGTATGTCCGTTTGTCCGTTCGTCATCACGATAACTCAAAAAAAAAGGAACTAGGATTATGAAATTTTCACAAATTAATTTTTATGCAAAAACCGGAATCGCTATTTAAATCCAGCCATTTGGTTCACGGGTTCGAGTATCTACCATACAACTTCTAATTTTATATGAGCATTACACTATACCTATGGAAGCTGCGTGGCTGAAATTTTGCGAAAAGTAGTTTAGTGTAATGTCCAAAGTTACTGCAAAATTTGGTTGGTCTACTGCAAAGATTTCGAGTAGCTGCCATACAACTCCTTCTTTTATATGAGCATTACTCTACACCTAATAAAGCTGAATGTTTGAAATTTTGCCAAAAGTAACTAACCGTTACTTTTGGTTACGGTAATGCGGTTATCCCAGAGTTGACACAGTCTACTCTACTACACTCTTCATAGTTTTTTATCAATTTTTTTCAAGATTAAAATAAAACTTTTATTTTAATACCTCTATACCTTTAATAGAGGAATATTAACTTGGATACGAGTTTTGTGTTGCCCTGAAATGAAGCAAGCTTTGTAAAAGTATATGTATTTTGATCAGCGTTACCTCCTGAGTCGATCATTTAGCAACGGTCGTTCATTCGCACGATAACTCAAAGAATAATAACGCTTCTTTTGTAAAATAATCTTGATGAAATTTAAGTCTGTAGGTTACTAATGTCGGAAGAAATTGGGAGATTGAATTGGTCAAATAGGACCATCGGTGAGGATTCTAAAAGTTTCCGATTAAATATTAAATTCCTATTTAAAATACTTACGGATTATTTTAAGATTGAATTTTTCAGGTGTGTGGTATTACTAAATTGGTTGCATCGAGTTTCTGTTTTTTCATAACCTAGTTTAATTTTTTTTTCAAATATCCTTAAATTTATTAAAAACTTTTAAACAATTTCAATAATTTATTTTGTCAATATCTAAAATATTTATTTAATAAACTTTAAAAAGTATCTAGACATTAAAAGTTTTTAAAAAAAAACCTTTTGTTAATAAAATACAAAACAGGTGGAAACTTTTCTCATTTAATTAATTATTAAAAAATCTTTTATATTATTAAAAACTTTTTACTTATTTTGCGTCTTTAAAAATGTTGACATTTTTGATTACAAAGCCCAAATCAACCTTGGTATATGAAAAATTTATTACACGACTTAAAATATTATATGCTAATTGCTCAATTTCTTGTTTTAAAAATCAATTTTAAATGCGAATTTTTAATTTAATTAAAATATTTATAACAAATAGAAAAATAATAATAAAAAATATCATCAAAAATAATAATGTAAAATTAAATATTCAATTATGAAATGGTTGTTTTTTTTTTGTATAATTTAATTGAATTACATTTTATAAATTTCGTACAAATAATTTATTATTTAAATGTAATTTTTTTTTTTTTTTAATATTCCCCAAGTGTGCAATAAATTTTATTTTAATGAAATAATAAAAATTAATTTGTATAAATAAATTAAATGTAATAAAATGAATGTGATTTTTTTTGTACCTATCAATATGAAAATTACATAAATTAAATAATATTAAATTGCTTACTATGCATTGCATAAGAATTAATTAATTTTAAATTAAATTACAAAAAAAAAAACAGCCTAAATTTAAGTTGATATTATAACAAATTATCAAATTTTATTTAATATAATTTGGCAAAATAACAATATTTAAATGAAAAATTTTGGTATTGTGCCGCTGTAAATATGCAATTTTAAGTTATTTTAAATTTGGTTTCTTATATAAAAATTAAAGTCAACCAATTAACATCAGTATTTATATTTTTAGCGCCCTATTGCACTAACCACTTATCACTAATCAGACAATCTTATTTTTATAAGTAAATTTTATTAATAAAACTTCATGGTTGACAATACCATATATTGGTGTAACTAAAATTTATCTAAAATATGATTATTTGATTAGTTATAAGTTTTGGTACAAAAGGGGCCAGGTTTGATATATTTTTGGGTTCTGTACATTTAGTACTGAAATCTTTGGAATAACTTAAACTATTATGAATAAATATAGTTTCGCCACCACCACTTCTCTACTTTCTAGTAGAAAATATTAACGAATAAATATGACTGTTCCTACAGAGTGTATAGTGTCATCTAAATGTGATGTCATTTAATTGGTATTTAAAGTTTCCAGAACTTAAAAAGAAGACTTTCGCAAATTTCGAATTGTAGATTTTGTAACTACTTGGATATTAAGAGGTAGTTCTTAAGAGTTATTTGACATTAAGATACTACTCGTGCACTCATCGGAGACATAATTTCTCAAAAATTTTTAGCTTATTTTTTGAGTCATAAATCTACAGGCAACTTTTGACGCCCATACATTTTTTTTCTTTCGTCATAATATTATCGAAATCAGAATTTGAACAAGAAGCATCCTAAAAGTGGCAAACAAAATAACAGTTTTAGTTTATGAAAAAAATTAAGAAAAACATTTTCTGAAAAATGTTCTAAAACAAAAAATCTACAAAATTATTTCATTTAAATAAATTAAAATTTTTCGCCATAAAATTTATCATTTTTATACTTTTTACTAAACATTTAATTTTCTAATTAAACTTTTAATCGTTTTTTTTTTATTTTTTATTTAACTGAACCGTTTATGTTTTATAATTTAGATAATAATATTATTATGAACGGTCATCAATTCTTATATAATGGAATACTAATATTGTTATAATGATTCACACAAATTGTAACTCAAAGTATACGGTTGAAGTTTTTTTACCCGTATGACTAATAGTCAAAAGGGCATACTAAATTTTCCATTACGTTTGTTTGGAGGAAGAAGGGGGGTACATATGGACTCAAGTGTATCTATTGGATCAGAATCGAAAAATAAATCGGTTTAGCTATATGCATGTCCGCCCGTCCGTCCGCACGATAACTCAAAAAATAAAGAAGCTAGGATTTTGAAATTTTCACAAATTCGTTTTTATGCAATAGCAGTCATCGCTATTTAAATATATATAAATATTTCATAATCAAAAATTAGGAATTATCAAAATTATGTAGATTCAAAACAAAACTGTCATTACTATAGAATTCATATGAAGAGCTGCAACTTTGTTAATCTTATGTAAGATATTCTGCTTAAGAAGTTTTAATTTTATAATATTGAAAAAAATTTTGAAATACTTTAATAATTTTTGGCAAAATCTCGATCCTACATATTGGAATTTAATTAGGTATACTAATGAATTTTTTTTCTAAATAGTTTATTTAAATAATTATGATAAATAAAATATATATTATATATCTATCATTGAATAATTCCATTGAAAATTTTTATTTATTATAATAAAAACGTGAAATTATTTTATGAAATAATAATTGTAGGGTTAAATATTCAATTAAATAAAAATTATAGTAACTATAATACTATTGTATACAACAGAATAAAAAAAAATAATTTTTTGAAATAAATTAGTTTAAAATAATTCTAATAAAATTTTAATTAGATTTTCTAAGAAATTTATGTTAATTATATTATTATAAAAATATTATTTAAAAATTTGAAAAACATTTTTTAAAAATATGGTAATAATACTGTTGTATCCATAAACATCTTACTAGTCTTTTAAAACAAATATTTAATAAAATATTTTTATTATTTAAAAATTGTTAATATCATTAGAATCATAAACTATACAGCCATGCTCTGAAATACTAGTCCCATATATTATATTCCTAAGATTCAAGTTTAATACTTGCTAATGCAATTGATTTACTTTTAATAAGAACATTAAGTTTTTATTGGAAAGAGAAAGAAAAATAAAAAAAAGCTGGGAAGAAATGAGATAAAAACATTCTAACTATAATGAACATTTTGTTGAGTTAAGCCTATTATACTTTTAATTTTTTAATTTTACTTTCTAAGTAATTCAATTACAAATTTGTCCTTTTGAAATAAGTTTTCAAATACATTATCCTGAAAGCTCTAAGTAAAACGAGGTTTTACGCAGTTATTATCGGGAATTGTTAAAAAACAAGTTAATCTTAAAAAAATTTCATTGATTTTTATAATTCACAGAAGTTTTTCGTAAAATATCCTATAAGTTATTAAAATCAATCAAAGTTTAATCATAAGTTTGTTCAAGCAATATAATAAGTCTACTTTTATGAGCCATGCAGTATTACAGAGCGAAAAACTTTAAATTAATCTTAACCAAAAAACACAAAGCTGTCTAATCTCGCGAAAAATAGAACCAACTATTCCGAACCTTTCTTTTCAAGGAGAAGCTTTGCAGCATACGGAAGACTTGAACATTTTGGAGATTGAGCTAAACCAAAAATTGACTTGGAGAGCAACAGATGCTCATTCCTGCACAGGTAAGCTAGCCAGATGGCGTAACACACCTTATGGAAATTCGTTTGTTATGCGCTCATTTCGCTTATGGAACCATATTCCACCAAATGTGTTTCCAAAAGTTTATAATGTACGATTTAACCAAATTTAAGAAGAACATTAACATCTTTTTTCTAAATATCCCATTCAATTTTCCCCATCCGCCATAATCCAGATATTCCAAATAACTTCCATCATAGTCCTAAATCCTTCCATATTCTCATCCATGTCACTAAACTGTACATTTGTATTACAGGTTCCCTCCTAAAGTTGGGTGGCTTTCGGCTTTTCATTCCCTCATAAAAAAAAAACAAGTAAAGCAACAGTCAGTCGGTGCAACCGACTTAGAAATACCCTACACCTATTTGGTTCAAATTTAAGGACATATTCATAAGTCATTTTAACACCATAAAAGCTGCTATTAATTTGATCGTAAGACATAGCCAACCAAATTAACTTTATAATATTAAAAACATTTTCTAATTACACTATCTATTAAAAAATATTACAAATTCTTACTAATTTATCTATTTAAAAATATTAAAAAACAAACAAACTTGAAATAAATGAAAATATATTTATTCCAATTCAATTACAAAATGAAAAAATTCTAATTATTAAATTTTGTGATAAAAAGATAATCAAAGCATAATATATTTAATAATCCAAATTTTTAAAAATTGCAATTATTTTAAATGGTTAGTTTATATGCCTAATAGAAAAGCTTATAAACGTAGGAAATAGGAAATAACGCATAGGAAATAGGGGGACACATAGGAAATAGGAAATATATTTTTTGGCTTCGAAATTAAACTCGACCAGAACCAATTCCCATGGCACTTTCATTACTAGTAACTTAGTGTTAAATTTCATCAAGATACCGGCATTATTTTTTGAGTTATGGTGTTTTTAAGATATATGTTTGCTAGTCCTTGAACTTTTCAAGGGTTCCAGAACCCGAAACCATGGTACGATTTCGCGCATATGCAGTCCCGTCATACTTTCAATACTAGTTAACCCTTGTACACAATTGGAACGTTCTATCTTAATTTTAAGTTAATTGTTTTAATAATTTCGATGATAAGCTTTTACACATTGGGGTGGTCTAAGAGAGGTTCTGAACCAAAATTGAAGCTTCTACATTTGTTTCAAGTTACTATCTTTATTAATTTCGAAAATATGCTTTAAGGTCCTCGGAACTGAGTGGCTGGTCCCCGACCCACTACTCCAATGGGGCCCAAATTTCAATGACACTTACGAAATAGGAAGGGACACCCTGATACCAAATTTGGAGGTTCTATTTTTATTGGTTTCGGAATTATGCTCGTTTGGCATAAATTCGATCAAAAAGTTCTAAGTTCCGAACCCATTGTCCAATCCTCACCTTACGTAATCACCGCAGTAGTTTCATTACCAATACCCTACAGCACAAATTTCATGAAGATAGCCTCATTAGTTGTTGAGCTATAGTGATTTTTTATATATGCTCGTTAGCCCTGACACCGACTAAAAGGTCCGGAATCCGAACCGTTGGGCTGATTTCGCCCTTATATAGTCCGCGCTGTACTATAGTACTAGTTAACCCTTGTACACAATTTGAACTGCCTATCTTAATTTTAAGTAACTATGTTTAGTAATTTCGATTAAAAGCCTTTAAATCTTGGGAGGTCTGAGAGGGTTACAGAACCACCACTCCAACTGATCCCAAATTAGGGGAACACGCAAGAGATAGTAAAGAACACCCTTGTGGCAAATTGGAAGCTTCTACATTTTTTTAAGTTGTTATCTTTATTAATTTTAAAGATATACTTTAAGGTCTTCGGAAATGTGTGGCTGGTCCCCGACCCACTACTCCAATGGGGCCCAAATTCACAAGACATTTAGGAAATGGGAAGGGACACCCTGATACCAAATTTGGAGGTTCTATCTTCATTGGGTTCGGAATTATGCTCGTTTGGCCTAAATTCGATCAAAAAGTTCTAGGTTCCGAACCCATGGTCCAATCCCGACCTTACGCAATTCCCCAAGTAGTTTCGTTACTAGTAACCTACAGCATAAATTTGATGAAGATAGCGTCATTGGTTGTTGAGTTATCGTGATTTTTTATATTTGTTCGTTAGCCCTGAAACTGATTAAAAGGTCCAGAATCCGAACCCATGGGCCGATTTCGCCCATATGCAATCCCCGCCGTACTTTCAGTCCTAGCATCCTACAGTTAAAATTTCATCAAGATAGCTCCATTATTTTTTGAGTTATCGTGCCTACGGACGGACGGACGGACGGACGGACGGACATGGCTATATCGACTAAGGCGGTCACGCTGATCACAAATATATATACTTTTCCATATCTAGCTCGCTTCCTTTAGGTGGTTACAAACACCATACCAAAGTTAATATACCCCTTTACCTATTCTATAGGTGTAGGGTATAAAAAAAGCTAGAATTTATATTAGGTATGATATTACAGGAAAAGTGGTTTAAGATTTTCTTTTAGATTTTTATGATCCCACAAAACAAAAACTTACAAATCAATATATTGCATACCTACATCAAAAAAATAAAGTTCTAGTAAATTTAGATATTTTATAATGTTTTTATTGATCAAAATTAATTTTATTTTAGTTCAATCAATTAACCCAGGCAATCACCTTTTTCGGTTTTTATTACCATCATTAAATATTTATTGAGTAAAATTTAATAATCAAATTTTAAAATTTCCAAAATATTAAATAAAAAATTTAAATGGAATGTCGCACATATAGAAAATATGAATAGAACTTTTCTGCAGAATAAAAAAATAACTAATAAATGTTTTAAGAACAATTAATTTATTAGATTTTGTCTAAAATAATAAAAATATATAATTAATTATTTAAATATTACTTCGAACATTATTATAATAAATAGAGTATAATGAAAAAAATATGTACGCAATTTTCTCTCATAAAAATAAAAATTAAACCTAAATTATTCTATACAAAAAATGAATAACAAAATATTAAAATAATCACTCAGTTTTTGTTCTTTTCAAAAACTTTTCAGTACCACTCTATAGAGTTTGCTTACCAATTTCAATAAAATGTAGAACAAAATTTCACAAATAAAATATTTTAATGTTTAACGAATTATAACACACAAAGAATTAAAACTAAAGTAATTAACTGAAACTAGTTAAAAAACAAGGAAGAGTGAAGTAGAGTAGACTGCGTATGATGGTAATGCATTAAATGATCCGATTGATTACTTTTGGCAAAACTTTAAATATAAAACTTATTACACTTTCAACTATGTACAATAAAAAATATAAGTTGAAGGTAGCTCTTCGTACCACTTCTACTACACCAACGAAATTTTAATCAGACTTTGACCACTAAAGTTAGCTACTTCTGACAAAATTTCAAACATCCAGCTTTTTTAGGTAAATGAAGTTTTATGGCACCTATTGAGCAAACTAGCTGAATTGCAATAGCGATGATGTTATACCCGTGCATACATATATGACATCGGGTATATTAGATTTGCTCCTCCGTTTGTAACGCATCGATCTAGACGAGCTAGATATAGTGTCAAGGGTACGTATCGGCTCAGAATCGAAAAATGAGTCGATCTAGCTATGTGTGTCTGTCCGTCCGTCCGTCCGTCCGTCTGTGTGTCAGCACGATAACTCAAAAACTAAAAGAGCTACAGTTTTGAAATTTTCACAAAATATTTTTCAATCAATTTCTAGGTTCCCTATTTTTTTTGGTTAAGATCGGACCAAAACTTCGGGTAGCTCTCGAACAACTAACTTTTTCAACTCCAACATTTTCATACAAAAATTTTAAATTTTGCTTGCATCTTGAAATTATATGAATTTAGTTTTTTTGTTTTTTTGTTTTTTGTTTTTGTTACAAAAAGTAGATAACGATTTCGAGTTAGAAATTCATATGATTTAAATGATGCGTAGTTTATTTAAGATAAGCAAAAAAGAAGACAAAGATTTTTTTTAAGTAAATGGCTTATTGATATTGATAGATTTATAGATTATGAATATGATGATTATTATATGAATATGATCATATGAAGTTGATTTTGCTTAAGTTTAATATATTGGTGAATTAAAAATTAATTATAAGAGATACATTTTTTAGACATTTTTGAGGTTCCCTATTCTTTTTGTTTAAGACCAGATCAAGGTTTTGGGGAGCTGCCACACAACTTCTTTGCACCAATATGAATTTCTTAGAAACTGATTATACTACGAGGATAAAAATTACACACTGTTAGTTATATAATGGATCGAGCACTTATATGAAGTTTCAAAATGTTACGGAACCGTTTTCGGGCAGCTGCCATACAAAGTAACCAATTTGATAACTGTGAAGCTACGAGGTTAAAATCAAAACTGGGCAGATAAAGTAATAGGACAAGTTAGTTGGCAAAGTTGGACATCACTCGGACCAACTTTTAGGGTGGGCTATTTTTTTTTTTTTATGGGATAATAAGTTAATCAAAAATTATGGGATACCTAATAAGTTAAATATTTTTTAAACTATTTTACTTTCTTATATTTTTTTTGTAATATTTATAATAGCATAGGGGAAATAAATAACGGTTAGTAGGTATGCACGGGTATCTAAAAGTTGACAAGGGCAACTATAATCTTCCTCGTTTTTTCATAAAACCGATTTGTTGAAAATTTCAGAATCCTAGCTCCTTTAATTTTTGAGTTATCACGATTACGGACGGACAGACGAACGGACATACATAGCTAAATCGATTTATTTTTCGATTCTGATCCGATCCATGCATTTGAGTTTATATCATCCCCCCACCTTCTCTGCGTCGCAAACGTAATGGCAAATTTAGTATATCTTTTTTACTAATAGTCATACTGGTATAATGAAATTTTATGGCAACTGTTCGAACTCACTGCAGTAGACCAATCAAATTTTGCACAAACTTTTACTTAATTTTTATATTTTGAGTTACATGACGAAAAATGGAATCATTACAATGGAAATACTAATATATATTCCATTTATTAGATTTTTATTTTTTTATTAAAAAATTATTTTATAATTATAATTTTCGTTAAATAAAAAAATAAAAACACTTTTTCATTCCTAAAACTTTTAATTTTTTATAAGAAATAATCATTACTTGAAAATATTATTATCATTCATATTATTTGGCATATAAAAATATCCTCACCTACTCAAATTGTCAAAATTATAGTCGATTAATCAAAATTTGACATCAATATTATTAGGTCACTGCGTTGTTTTTTTTTTGTATTTGTTTGATAATAGCTCATCCCGTCATATTTCATTACTTTTTATTTATTCAAAATTTTCTATAATATTCCGTAAGTGTCAAAATTAATTTTTATTCATTTATTTAGTATAAAATAATATTCTTTTTATTTTTTTTTTTTATGAATGGATGATCGTTTTAGAAACGTCAGAATAATGTTGTAAAAAACTTATAATATTTCATGAAAAAAATTTCATATAGTTACTGTAGAATATATTAGTCAAAAATGATTTGCGAAAAAATAAAATATGAAATATTTAAAAATATATAATTATAAAAGTAATTTATTAGTTTTTTGAATGCTACGTAGTTTCGTACAGGATCAATAATTCTTCAATATAATAAAATAGAAATTCATGGAGAGAATGTAATAAAGCAAAGGTATGAAATTTTTAAAAAACATATAAACTATGACATTATACTTTCAAATAGATAATGTTAAGTATCATCAAATCAACATGAAGTAATAATTTCTTTTTTAAAATAATAAATCGGGTACATTTACGTAGGTTTCAATATATAAATACATATGTACAATATTTTATTTGTAAAGAAATTATTCTAATTTTTTTTTATTGTCAAAGTATGAATTTTTGATAGGAGAAGTAATTTAGGAAATTTAATAAAATACGAGTTTTATTGATATGTTTTTAGTAAAATTAATAATTATTTAAATAATTGATTTTGCAAAACCATAAGACTGAAACTTGATTTATAAAAAAATTATTTTTGTTTTAATTTAAGAATTAACTGACATGATAACTTGACATAACTCCTTTGTTATAAGTCCTTTAAGGAGTTATGGAACAATGAAGAGTGTATTATAGGATTAAAAGCTCATTGAAGTGAGCCAGAAGTCCCTATTTTGTTTTGTTTTGATAATTATTAACTTTATTTATGCCTTTAAAAAACTTTTAACTTTAATTTCACTAAAATTATTTATTTTTACAAATGCCAGTATTTCATCTACGGCTTGCAGTCTTGTCCTTTGCTAGTATTCGATTAACAAAATCTCGATTTCTCAGACTAATACTCGATTAACAAAACCTCGATTTCTCAGAAAATTTTGTTGATCGAGTACTAGCACTGAAGAAACCCTAACTACACAGAAATCCTCAGATACACTCTACATTTTGCCATAACTCTCAGGACATTTTTTCAATCCAGTACTAGACTGATGAAATCTGCATGTCGTAGACAAAATACTAATAAAAATAAATAGTTTTAGTAAAATTAAAAGGAAACTACTCGTTTTCTATTTCTTTCGTATACATTTCACTAAAACGCTCAATAATATATTAAATACTCAAAACTTTATTTTAAGTCCCAGCCGACTGAATAATCAGATACTTAAATACATATGAAATGATAGGAGGATTATATTCAAATTCTGGAAAAAGCGTGAAACCTTTATTGTGTAACCAATTTTAAAATCTCTTCTAATTCAAAATCTCGCCAATACATTATTATAAAATACTATTCTGTAAAAGGTGGATAACCCTGATTTTAAATTCTACTCTAAAATTCCTCATAATACAGAATCCAACCTATACTATTAAGTGTAAGTTGATAAAAAAACGAGGAAGAGTGTAGTAGATTAGACCGTGTCAACTCTGGGATACCCGTATGACCGTAATATAAACATTATATCATCCGGTTAATTACTTTTGGCAAAATTTCAGACATACAGCTTTATTAGGTTAATTTGGGTTATTAGTGTTATGCTCATATATAGGAGTTGTATGGCAGCTACTCGAACCCTCTGCAGTAGACCAACCAAATTTTACAGTAACTTTGGCGATTACACTAAACTATTTTTGGCAAAATTTCAGACACCCAGCTTCATTAAGTGTAGTGTAATGGTCATATAAAAGAAGGAGTTGTATGGCAGCTACTCAAACCCTCTACAGTAGACCTACCAAATTTTGCAGAAACTTTAGCCATTACACTAAACTATTTTTAGCTAAATTTCACACCCAGCTTCATTAGGTGGACAGTAATGCTCATATAGTTCATCAGTTATATGGCAGCTACTCGAACCCACTGCAGTAGACCAACTAAATTTTGCAGAAACTTTGGCCATAAAACTAAATTACTTTTAGCAAAATTTCAGAGACGCAGCTGTAATAGGTACAGAGTAATACTCATATAAAAAACAAAGTTGCCCTAGGACCAAAATGGCCGGATTTAAATAGCGATGACGGCTAATGCATAAAAACGAATTTGTGAAAATTTCAAAACCCTAGCTACTTTTTATTATAAGTTATCATGAGGACTGACGGACATAAATAGCTAAATTGATTTATTTTTCTATTCTGATCCGATCCATACACATGAGTTTATATCTACCCCTCCTCCTTCTCTGCGTCACAAACATAATGACAAATTTGGTATACCCTTTTGACTAATAGTCATACGGGTATAACAATTTATAAAAGGCGGTAGGAAATAAGTTCTATTGAAAAATTTAACTTCGACAAATTAAAAATGATTCGATAAAACTTGTAGAATGTCATAACTCCCTTAGGAACTGAAGAAGTTATGACAAGTTACCAAAATATATGCTAAAGCTTATTTCTCAATTTTTTAGCAAACCTATAGTTTCATTAGATTCATTACAATATTATAAAACTCGCGATTAAATTTTTAATGTTAATCAACTTATAACAAATATCATATATTAGATTTTAATTTTCCAGAAAAACCTTTGCTGGACAATAAATAAGGCTAGCAGGTCTATATTACATATCTTTAATTTGATAAAATCCTAATTCCGGGGTTTTCGAAAATATAAAATTTAATATGTAACTTTGCCGATAATGGAATATTTTTAAAAATCAAGTTTAAATTCTTAAAAATCATTCAAAAAATTTTGATACATCATTTTATAAATTTAAAATTTATTTATAAATAAATTGAAAATAAAACGAATTAATGTGCCAAAATTTTAGGCACAAAAAAGGGTTCAAATTGTTTCAAAACAAAGTTTTTATTTGGCTATTTATTTTTTCAAACTTTTATAATTGAGTCCACAGAGTAAAACCTTTACAAATAATTTACTTTTAACACCAGTAAATTTAAAGTTAAATCAAGTTAAACCAAACAAAAGTATTAGGTATATGTTTTTTTTTGTGTTATCTTTGTTTTGTGATGCTTATCCCAAATTAAATATATAGGATAAGTTTATATTATTAATGTCTTTAAAGATTTCTCTGTTTGTTTTTTGACTTTTCTTTAATAATATTATTTCAATTTTGTTTATGTTTGAGTTTAAACACATTCTTTAAGAAAGTTTACACAAAACTTAAAATCGATCTTATAAAAAGTGTGAGAAACTAATTTTAGAATAAATTTATTCAAAAAAACATTTTAAATTAATTATTTAATTTATTTGTATTCAACGAAACTTTATTAAGGCATAAAATAAATGTTAATCTATATAAAAATTACACAAGAAGGGAATTTTAAGATTAAGAAAATTTTAAAAGTAAATTTTTAAAATGTAAGAAAATTTGGTGAAACTTCCGGAAAGGGGTTGTGAGCTATCAAGATGACGTCATCACATAACGGTACTAAATATCTCAAAGTTTTCGAATATATATACCATTAGTGGCGATGGCGCCATCTAGTGGTCGAAAAATGCATTACAAAATGTTCCTAAGATTTTGTAGCATTTTGATTAAAATGTTATATTTTTCCTGTTAGTCCATAAACTGGAACCAACTACTTACAATATTGTCTTTCATAAACATCTTGTTTCATCTGGATCGGTGCTACCATTTTTGAGATATTGCAATTTAAAGTGAAAATTTAAAAAAAAAAAAAAAAAAAAATCAAACTTTCAAAAAAACTACTATAACTGTGAAATTTTCAAAAACACCCTCTACTATTATTATACCATTAGAAAGGTCTCTTAAAACTCTTTCCAACGGTATATAATAAGTATGGCATATGTTGACAAATAGCCCCACCAGAGAACATAAATGCAAAAATGACGCAACGATTTTATTAAAAAATACATTTTCATACTTCATTTGTCATAAATTTATTTTGCCTTTTTGTTTTCCATTTGAAATATTTATTTTAAAATTTAAGAATGTACTTTATAGTTTGATACAATATTGAGTTGGGTTTTGTTTAGAGGATTTTTGAGGTATTTATATGTATGTAAAGTATAATTAGAAAGGACCTTAGAGTTGGTTATAAAGTCAGAATTATACGCTTTTTCCAGAATATTTATATACTAAGATTTTGAAGATTGACAGGGTTTTGAGTTGGATATAAAATTACGCTTATACTGTTCCAACAACCTGTACAACATTCAAATGCGAAATAAAGCCATATCGAGAATTTTTTTACGTATGGCTTTATTTCGCATTTGAATGCGAAATAAAGCCATATCATTTTCTAAAATTTTACCAAATAAAGCCATATAGTAAAATTAATACAAGTTCTAACACTAAAATGAAAAGAATGGTATAAGAATTCGGATACCTAATTCATTCAAAAAATTAATAAGTTTCTAATTTTTTTAATACACTGTAATAAAACATGTTAAATAATATTATATTTTCATAACGGGGGCTGCCGCCCCCGAACCCCCGCTAACTCAATTATTGAAGCTAGATTTTGAATCCAACACTAAAATGAAAAGAATGGTATAAGAATTCGGATACCTATTTCATTAAAAAAATTAATAATTTTCAAATTTTTTTAATACACTGTAATAAAACATGTTAAATAATATTATATTTTCATTACGGTGGCTGCCGCCCCCGAACCCCCACTAACTCAATTATTGAAGCTAGATTTTGAATCCAACACTAAAATGAAAAGAATGGTATAAGAATTCGGATACCTATTTCATTAAAAAAATTAATAAGTTTCAAATTTTTTTAATACACTGTAATAAAACATGTTAAATAATATTATATTTTCATTACGGGGGCTGTCGCCCCCGAACCCCCGCTAACTCAATTATTGAAGCTAGATTTTGAATCCAACACTAAAATGAAAAGAATGGTATAAGAATTCGGATACCTAATTCATTAAAAAAATTAATAAGTTTCTAATTTTTTTAATACACTGTAATAAAACATGTTAAATAATATTATATTTTCATTATGGGGGCTGCCGCCCCCGAACCCCCGCTAACTCAATTATTGAAACTAGATTTTGAATCCAACACTATAATGAAAAGAATGGTATGAGAATTCGGCATAGCTATTTCATACAAAAAATAATCAACCCTAATTAATAAATATAAATATTCTGGAAAAGGGGGCAATCCTGCTTTTGAATCCAACTCCAAAATTCCTCCTAATTGAGAATCCCACATATACACATATATATAAATATTCTGGAAAAAGCGTAAAGCCCTGCTTTTGAATCCAACTAACAATCCCACATATACACATATATAAATATTCTGGAAAAAGCGGCAATCCTGCTTTTGAATCCAACTCTAAAATCCCTCCTAATTGAGAATCCCACATATACACATATATAAATATTCTGGAAAAAGCGTAAAACCCTGCTTTTGAAACCAACTCTAAAACTCCTTCCTAACTATTTAAATAAAAAAGTTTGGAAAATTAAATTGCTTCTATTTTCACAAATAAAATTACTTCTGATTTTGTAGCCTAAGGGCCTTTCTAATTATATTTTTACATACATATTTAAATAAAAAAAATTTTAAAACTTTGAGGTTGTCACCTCCAAAATCCCTCAAAACAAATTGTGAGAACCAAACTCAATATTGTATCCAAACCTAAAATGCATTCTTACATTTTTAAATTTGCCAAAAAGGCAAAATAAATTTATGACAAATAAAGAATGAAAATGTATTTTTTAATAAAATTTTTGCGTAATTTTTGCATTTATGTTCTCTGGTGGGGCTATTTGTCAACATATGCCATACTTATTATATACCGTTGGAAAGAGTTTTAAGAGACCTTTCTAATGGTATAATAATAATACAGGGTGTTTTTGAAAATTTCACAGTTATAGTAGTTTTTTTGAAAGTTTGATTTTTTTTTTTTTTTTTTTTTAAATTTTCACTTTAAATTGCAATATCTTAAAAATGGTAGCACCGATCCAGATGAAACAAGATGTTTATGAAATACAATATCATGCCCTACAATATTGTAAGATGTTGGTTCCAGTTTATTGTCTTACAGGAAAAATATAACATTTTAATCAAAATGCTACAAAATCTTAGGAACATTTTGTAATGCATTTTTCTACCACTAGATGGTGCCATCGCCACTAATGGTATATATATTCGGAAACTTTGAGATATTTAGTACTGTTATGTGATGACGTCATCTTGATAGCTCACAACCCCTTTCCGGAAGTTTCGCCCAAATTTTCTATTTCTTTCCGCTATATTTTCTTACCATAACCCACCATAATTCATCTACCATTTCCACCACCATAACTCATTGATATCAGCTATTGAGTTCAGCTTCGTTTTATCATTGGAATTAGAGTAAATATCGGGTTCAACTATTGTATGTTATTGGAATAAAATCATCGCATTTTGCACAAATAGCATTATTAAAATCAGAAATCCCGATAAAACCCATTTAAATTCCAGAGTTTTGAGTTATTATAGTATTTTATATAGATCTTGTCTTATTTATCTTGATTTAGATCTTGAACCGGATGAAAATAACACAGCTACTATTATAACACACTTATAAATTGCGTTTATTCCTTTTCTAAATTATCTGAAGTTGAAGAGATGCAAAATGTCAAAATTGTTTTTTAATTTATTAAGACTTATGTTTTAGCACATACAGAAAATGTGAACACAAAATTGCAAAATTCAAATTCCATAATCAATTCCTCTTTAAATATCAAAGAACTGTAAAGTGAAAAATAAATTGCATTATTCAACCCTTAAAAATAGCAAAGGTGTAAATTAAAGTAAAAATGTTGTATTTTTTTCACTCATTTATAAATCATTTACAATTGAATTTATACTTTTCTTAAAAAAAAATATTTAAACCTTGCGGTAAAATATATGACAAATATAAAAGAAATTAAACAATGCGATACAATAGTTAAAATTAAAATATAAAACTTAAAAAGTCATCATTATGAACATCATCATCATTAAAGATCAAATGTTCAATAATATCACATTAATATATTATTAAACATTTTACCTGCGTGAAAATTGATGTTTTATTCAGAATTTGAATGATTTTAGGTTTTTTATACCCGTGTGAACGTATATTCAAATGTTATACTAAAATTGCCTTTAAGTTTGCGACAAAGTAAAGAAGGGAGGGTAAAATTGGATTGGATCAGAATCGAAAAATATCTCGATCTAGTAGCTTCCATACAAGTTTTTTTTATAGGAGCATTACTCTATATTTAAATTATATGTTTTTTAATTTACATTTTGCGGGATATCCGAAAATTTGGTTAGTCCAGTGCAGTGGGTTCGGGTAGCTGCTGAACAATTTCTTTTTTAAGATCATAATATCTGAATATATAATAAAGCTAATAAGTATCTGTAATATTGTTAAAAGTTATTAACTGGGTTATGGTGTCCATATTACGTTAGTGTGCGTATCCTAGACTTGACACAGTCTATTCTACTCCACATTTCCTAATTTTTATACTCGTATGACTATTAGTCAAAAGATATACTAAATTTGCCATTACGTTTGAGACGCAGAGAACGGAGGAGGGGTAGATATAGCCTCAAAGGTATGGACCGGATCAGAATAGTTTAATTTTATGGCCAAAGTTTCTGCAAAATTTGGTTCTCCTACTACAGTCGGTTCGAGTGGCTACCATTCAACTTCATATTTCACATAAGCATTACTTTATACAAAGTAAAGCTGAATGGAAATTTTGTCAATAATAGTTAACTTTAATAGCCACCGTCTGAATTAAATATAGTCGGTGTAGTGGAAGAGGTTCGAAAAGCTGCCTTTCAACTTATATTTTCTTTTGTTCATAAATGATCAAATAACTAAGTATTCAAAATTTCGCTAAAAGTATTTAACCGAATGATATAATGTTTATATTACGGTCATATGGATATCCCAGAGTTGACACAGTCTACTCTACTACACTCTTCCTCGTTTTTATTTTAATTAATTTATTTCACGTTTTTACTTCAATTTAAAAAATCAATTTTAATTTACATTTTTTTTTTTTCGCAATAATTTTGAAATTTATATGATTGATTTTTCAATTCAGTTGATTTTGGTTGAGCTGTTGTTGTTGGTTTAATTTTGGGAAACGAAAAAAAATTTTAATCTTTTTTATTAAAATATGGAATTATAATATTTATAATATTAAGTTCCTGGTATTTGACATCTGAATGATTCGTATCAAATGAACATGATCACACTAAATAGCAACACGAGGATTAATACCTTCATGTCATGTTTTGATTATTTAATTTCTTTAATATTGTTTATTTAAATAAAATTTAATGTTACTGACAGTTAAAGTTGATTTAGGTCAAAAAATATTATTACATTTTTTTTGAGTCCTTAAATATTGGCTGTAATTAAAGAGCAAAATTATCAATTTCAAATTTGATTTTGATGAAGAATAAAACGGTAAAAATAATAAACTAATAAATGTTTTTATTTAATATTCAATGAATGATTTGACAACAATTGTATAGTATTATATTTAATAATTAAATAAAACTTAATAGGAAATTTATTATAAATGACAAAAATATGACATATGATATACATTTCACTTGTTTTAAAATAATCAATTGAAAAAATATAAAAACTTTATCAATATTCAATGGGATATTGGAACCATCACAAAAGGACATTTTAAATGTTAAATTTCTTTGTTAAATATCTAAGTTAATTTCTTTTTAAAACGAATTTGACAACATTTATCAAAAAATTTTGTTATAAAACGCTATTCAACATTTAGATTTATAAAATATATGAGACTAAATATAAAACTAAATAAATTCAGATTAAATGTTTTTTTTTTAGTGGTAGCCAAAATAAGTAAGTATAAAGTAATAGGTACTATACGAACGAGTAAATATGTTATACAATTATTATTAGAATTGATCTTCATGGGTTCCACATACAATTTAAACATGAGATAGTGCTATGCCTTAAAAAATGTAAAAACTTCTTAAATTTTTAATAGATTCAATTTTATAAATCATTTATATCTGTGAGTTATTCTATTAAATTAATTTTTTTATTTTATATGGTTCTATTAACATATTTTTTATTTAAGATATATAGGGTGTCCAGGAATCAAGTACACGCACTCAGTTATTGGAGACATTAAAACAAACGAGCGACATAAAAAAATCCATTTTGTAGAGTATGTTGTCAGCTTTAATTTTTGTGTACTAATGATCCTCATATAACCAACAGGTACAAAGTTAAGAAATGATTTAAAATGAAAAAATTATGTTTCAAACTCAATTTTATTTTGAAACACACTGTATTTTGATTTTTGTATTTGTCATTATTTGTCAACTCCGCCAAAGCCGGTCCCAAGCCCGGTTGAGAAAGAAGGAGGCATGATTATAAACCTGAATGGCCAACAACATCGGCGTCTCAGGAAGTAGGAAATTCTGGAGTGCAGTCAAACTCGTAACATAAATAGGAGAACTTTGGCGCACCAGACGCAACTCTGAAGCAACTAATCCAGTGGCAACGATAGAACAATTCCGTCACTTAAAAAATGGAAACCTACCGACACTCGCGCAGCCCGTAAACGGAGTTTAATCTCTGACCGTAAAACAATACTATTAGAAAAACTAAAGATAAAAGAACAGGAGGAATTTACGGTAACGAACACGGCAAATGAAAAAAGGACAACGATCTTAGAATTTGCACTTGCAATCTACAATTACTATCTGCTCCAGGTGCATCTTATGGGCTGATAAACACCCTCAGCGAATATAGAGCAGATATAACCGCAATCCAAGAATTGAACTGGACAGGATCTGGAATGAAAGAATACCACAGAAAAGAATGGTGTATATACTACAGCGGTCAACAGAAAACACGAAGACTCGGATGCGGCTTTGTGGTAGGACCAAAATTAAAGAGTAAAGTTATAGGCTGGAACCCTGTCAACGAGCGCCTATGTATCATCCGACTGCTGGCAAAGTTTTTCAACATAAGTATTATCTGTTGTCACGCTCCTACCAATGAGGATGATGATACTGCAAAAGAAATGTTCTATGACACCTTGGACAAAGTTTACGACAAATGCCCTCAGCATGATGTCAAAATTATCATCGGAGATTATAATTAATTAAACGCTAAAATTGGTAAAGAGGATATATATGGGAAAACAATTGGAAAACACCGCTGTGTAATACCGCGACAAATGAGAATGGGTTACGTCTAGCAAATTGGTGTGCAATGAAAAATTTAGTAGTTAGTAGCACCAAATTCTCGCACCGCGATATTCATAAGTTCACATGGCGCCATCCTGATTATAGAACATTTACTCAAATTGATCATGTCTTGATTGATAATCGTCACACTACTCATGTTATGGATGTATGTACTCGCAGAGGAGCTAATATGGACTCGCACCACTTTTTAGTTATGGCGAAAGTTCGAGCATGAATCTCCATGCAGAAAAAACAATATACAAGGACAACACGGAAAATAAATGTTGAAGCGCTGAAATCTCATGATACTGCCACAGTATTCACAAACACCATCTCACGTAAGCTACAAGAACATCCTGTAAACGAGTTAGCATCAGCTGATGAACAATGTCAACAATACGCGGGTATCTTAAAATGTACCGCGTTAGAAATTTTGGGATACTCTAAATATAACCGCAAAATACCATGGTTTGACAATGAATGCGTTGAAAAAGTTAAACAAAACAACTCCGCATATCGAAATTGGCTGAAAAAGAAAACATGAACCGCTTACGAAGAATATAAGGAGATAAGGCGAGAAAAATTTAAGCTGAAGAAGCAGAAACGAAGAACTTATGACAACAATCAGGCAAAACTAACAGAAGAACTCAAAGAAAAGAATGAGATCCCAAAATTCTTTATGAGGGTAAAATCTCAAACTCAAGGTTTTAAGCCCAGGATCAACGCCTGCAAGGATAAACAGGGAAATCTTATCACACACCAAAATGGTATTCTTCAAAGTTGGTCAGAGTACTTTTCGAAAATGCTGGCTGGAGACTCCTCAATTCACAATCCACTGAATCAACCAGCACCTACTCCCCATAATATACCACTCAATCATCAAAACGAGCCACCACCGACTTTGGAAGAAGTACAAAACTCAATAAAACGCCTAAAAAACAACAAAGCACCTGGCACAGATACATTACCCGCAGAGATTTTTAAATATGGCGGTAGCGAACTGAGTGTGCACATGCACCAAATAATGGTGAAAATTTGGGTTGATGAAAGTATGCCCACCGAGTGGAACGCTAGCATTATATGTCCCATTTTTAAAAAAGGAGATCGCCAAGAATGCAGTAATTATCGAGGTATCAGTCTTCTGAATGTGGCTTATAAAATTCTGTCTAGTATCATATGTGACAGATTGAAACCATTTATAGAACAAAATATTGGCAACTACCAGTGTGGTTTCAGATCTGGAAAGTCAACTGCGGATCAAATCTTCACATTGCGCCAGATTATGGAAAAGTGTCACGAATTCAACATAACAACTCATCATCTATTCATAGATTTTAAAGCGGCATATGATACGATCGGAAGCAACGAGCTTCTGCAGGCCATGACTGTGCTAAATTTTCCGCCAAAACTCGTCAATTTATGTAGAATGACCTTGGCCTGTACATTGTGTGCTGTTAAAATAGATAATCGTACCTCCAGCAGCTTCCAAACTCACAAAGGCTGTAGACAAGGCGGCGCACTTTCCTGTAATTTATTTAATATTGCATTGGAAAAAGTTGTGCGCGATGCTGGTATTGAAACTAGTGGAACAATTTTTTTCAAAACAGCCCAAACTCTTGCGTATGCTGACGATATAGATCTAATCGGGAAACAAAAAGAGTCAGTATATCAAGCCTTCACAACACTGGAAGAGAGTGCTAAAAAAATAGGATTGCGGATCAACGAATCCAAGACCAAATATATGGTGGCAACAAAAACTAACGCTCTAGCCCACCGAATTGGTCAAAATATAACTTTTGGTGATTACAACTTTGAGGTGGTGAAAAATTTTATATACCTTGGTTGTATGATAACAGATGATGGCGATAACACCAGCCAAGAAATCAAACGTAGGATTCTTCTAGCGAACAGATGCTATTTTGGGTTAACCAAACAAATGAAATCCAAATATATCAGCTATAAAACGAAGATAACGCTGTACAACACCCTCATTGTCCCGGTATTGCTTTATTGTTCAGAATCATGGACAATGTCGAAAAACGATGAAAATTTGTTAGATGCATTTGAGAGGAAAATCCTACGAAAGTTCTTTGGTCCTGTAAATATAAATGGGTATGGGTTCAATGGAGACATAGATATAACCAAGAACTGTACGCACTCTACGACAATATACACCTAGTCAGGAGAGTAAAAATACAAAGACTGCGTTTGCTAGGACATGTTGTAAGAAGGGAAGAAAATTGTCCGGTGAGAATGGTTTTTGAATCCAACCCATATGATTTACGTAGCAGAGGCAGACCAAAACTAAGATGGAAAGAAGAAGTAGAACAGGACTATCGAAATTTGGGTTTGCCGGGCTTATGGAGAACAGCTGATGGAGAAATTATCTGAAGTCGGCCGGAGATTCTAGAGTCTCGTAGAGCCATTTATATATATTATATTTTTCATTTTGATTTTTTGAGTTTTTTTTTCTTCAATTTAGATAATTGGATAATATTTGAAAAAGGTAACCATAAGACGACTATGTGATGGATTAATTTTTTAAGAAGGACCCGATTTTAATTAAAGATAATTTTTATTATATATGTCTTTTGTTAAAGTGTACCATATACCTTATGTATTAGCATGGTGTCATAGTTTCACAAAATTATATTATATTAAAAATTATTTTTCAATATTTTTATTGCTCTTGAATTATAAAGTTATTCGAGAAAAGATTTTTATGACATTAATAAAGTTTAATTGAGAGAACTTTGATTGAAATTTATAAGATAAAATAATTTCAAAGGAAAATACTTAATTGTAGTTTTATGAACAATTTTGAATGAACTACATAAGTACTTGAAAATATTATTTAAAATTAAATTTTTAACATTATATTAAAACAGTATAAAGTTTCTCCTGTCTCCACAAGAAAACTGAAAATTAACAATGCATTTTAAATTACATTAATTATCTTTTTGAATATTTAAGATTTCATTATTCGAATCTATACAAGCATTTTGTTCAAGAAAATACCAAATTTAAATAATTTATTTTTAAATAGTATAGAGAGGCAGAAGAGGTTAAAATATTATATGAATCTACATATATTTTAACTTTAAGATAATAACATATAAAACTTTTTCAATTATGTCAAAGTATAGAACGTTGATAAACTTTTGACATTATATCAAAAACAAATACTTAAAAGTTGCTACTACTGAAAAGTAACTTTCTGTTTGAATACAATTCAAAACAAAAATGAATTTGACTTGTATTAACATGAATTTACAATAATAATTATTATTAATATATTTGTCTAGGATGAGGTGTAACAAACGCATTCAATTAAATGTGTTTTGTTGGATGTGTTTTATTTTAGAAAATAAAAATACAAACTAAATAGAAAATAAACAAAATGTTATCATATTATTATTCATTACATGGTGCAGTGGTTAAGGCAGTAAGCTTTTAATAGAAATTTGTGGGTTCAAATCCATCTTGGGGCAAAACGTTTTTTTATTTTTTTTTAATTCTATAAAAAACGAGGAAGATTATAGTTGCCCTTGTCAACTTTTAGATACCCGTGCGTGTATTAAATATATAAGAAATTCTTATATTGCAATTGAACTGTTTGACAGAAAATTCAAAATATTTGTTTTTTTATATTTAATTGAAAAAAAATTAATAAAAAAAAAATGAATTAAAAAAAAAAGATGAATTTAAAAAAAAAATATGCTCTCAACGAGATTCGAACCAACATTTTCCAATTAAAACGTCGACGTCTTAACCACTAAGCCATCGACCTTATGTTCATCTTAATTTTTTTTTTAAATTATTATAGTTCCGATGGTATTAATTGTTTGTTTTGAATAACTGTTTTGAATTTTTTTAAAAATGTTTTAAAAAAAATAAATAATTTATAAATTAGAATTTTAAGATGAATTTAAAAAAAAAAAAATTTTGCCCCAGCCAGGAATCGAACCGAAACGTTTTGACTACCAGTCCCATGTCCTACACACTATACCATAGAACAATTAATAATTTGTTTACAAAACGAGTTTTTATTTATCTCATTTTTTTTTTTTTTAAATAATTCTAGTTACTATGGTATCAATTGTTTGTTTTAAATAACAGTTTTAAATAATCGTAGTTGCTATAGTATCATTTGTTTGTTTTAAATAACAGTTTATAGAAATATTAAAAAAAATTAATAATTTTTAATATAAATGAATCTTCTGTCTAATTTTCTATAAAATAAAATTTTTTCAAACATAAAATAAATACATATATTTTATTAAAAAAAAAATAGATAAAAAAAATGAATTTAAAAAAAAAAAAAATTTCCGTAGCCTGAATTCGAACCGAAACATTTTTGCTACAAGTAACATGTCCTAACCACTACACCATGAATCGATTAATAATTAAACAACAATTTGTTTGTTTTTATATTTGGTTTCTATTTTTCGTTATTAATTTTAAAAAAAACTCATAAAATATCGAAAAATTTGTATGGCAGCTACCCGAAGCCTTTCTCCGATTTTAACCAAAAACAATAGGGAACCTACAAATTGTCTAAAAATTACTTTGTGAAAGTTTCAGAACTCTAGCTCTTATAGTTTTTGAGTTATCGTGCTGACGGACGGACGGACGGACGGACGGACACACATAGCTAGATCGATTCACTTTTCGATGCTGATTCGATACGTACCCTTGACACTATATCTAGCTCTTATGTATATTTCGATGCGTTACAAACGGAGGAGTAATTTTAATATACCCGATGTTCATATATGTATGCACGGGTATAATTATTATTATTTTATTATTATTATTAATATATTTGTCTAGGATGAGGTGTAACAAACGCATTCAATTAAATGTGTTTTGTTGGATGTGTTTTATTTTAGAAAATAAAAATACAAACTAAATAGAAAATAAACAAAATGTTATCATATTATTATTCATTACATGGTGCAGTGGTTAAGGCAGTAATCTTTTAATAGAAATTTGTGGGTTCAAATCCATCTTGGGGCAAAACGTTTTTTTATTTTTTTTTAATTCTATAAAAAATTTTACAGAAAACTCGCATTTATTATTTTAATAATTATTAATTTCTTTTTTTTAAAATTCAAAAATGTGTTACAAAACAATACATATGCTAGGTATATATACAATAATTTTAAATTATTTGGCATATACGTAAAAATCAAATAATATGATGGTTTAATTTTTTTGACTAGGTATTTTTTTTTGTTTTTTTCTTTTTGATTCTTCGTAGGTACGCACTATTTACTGGTATATAAACAATTTGATTATATATATGTAACAAGTTAATATTTCAATTCTGTTACCAAAAATTTTATAAATAGAAATACATTGAAACTAAATGCAAAAAATTTTATATATAGAAATACATTGAAACTAAAAACAGAACACCTCACCTCACCAACATTTATACATATTTTTTGAATTTATATAATATTTTCAAACTTAATAACTAAATAGAAACTGAATACAAAACAAAAAAATGTTAGCAGATTATTAATCATTGTATGGTACAGTGGTTAGGGCGCTAGACTTTTAATAAAAAGATTCCGGTTCAAATCCATATTACGGGAAAGCTATTTTATTTTTGAATTCGTCTTTTTTTTTTCATCATTCTTTTTGTAACAAAATCCTTTTATATAAGAAATTTTAATTTATTCATTTATTCATATTTTATGTACAATAATTTTAATTTTTTTGTTTTATTATTTGCCACACGAAAAAATCAAATATCGTATTAATTTTTTCTTTTTGATTCTATTTAGGTACGCATTATTTACATAAACAATTTGATTATATTTAAAAAGTATTTAAATTCTTATGACAAAAATTTTATATAATATAGAAATACATTGAAACTATATGCAAAAAAAAAAAAAACAATTTAATATTCATTATTAAAAAATGTACACACTTCCCCTCACTTCACCTACATTTACATTTATAATTTATTTTTCTATTTAAAATTAAATGCGAAAACAAGAAAACAAAAAATAAAAACGAAGCAAGAAATGTTACATCGATGGCTTAGTGGTAAGGACGTCGGCCTTTTTAAAGAAAAGTGCCGGTTCAAATCTTAGTCAGGGCATATTTATACTCGTACAAACAAAATGTTTTTTTTTTAAGTTCATCTTTTTTTTTTCTTATTTATTCTTTTTGTAATTAAATATAATAATTTTTATGTGCGAAACTCTTATTCTATAAAAAATTTTATAGAAAACTCTCATTTATTTTAATAAATATATACAATAATTTTAAATTTTTTTTTTTTATTATTTGTCATACACGTAAAAATCAAATAATATAGTATTAATTTTTTTGACTAGGAATTTTTTTTTTTCTTTTTGATTCTATTTAGGTACGCACTATTTACTCTCTCTTAGATAAACAATTTGATTATATGCAACAAGTTATTCAATTATGTTACCAAAAATTTTATAAATGAAACACATTGAAACTAAATGCAAAAAATTTTATATATAGAAATACATTGAAACTAAATGCAAAAACAAAATACAATTTAATTTTCATTAATGCAAAATGTAAACAGCATACCTCATCTCACCAACATTTATACATATTTTTTGAATTTACATATATAATATTTTCAAACTTAATAACTAAATAGAAACTAAATACAAAACAAACAAAATGTTATCAAATTATTAATCAGAGTACAGTACAGTGGTTAGGGCGCTAGACTATTAATGAGTAATACGTCCCGTTTCAAATCCATGTTGTGGCAGAAATATTTTATTTTTGAATTCGTCTTTTTTTTATCATTCTTTTTGTAACAAAATCCTTTTATATAAGAAATTTTAATTTATTCATTTCTTTCTTTTTGTTATTATTTTTATAACAAAATTCAAAAGTGTTTTTCAAAAAAATATAATTGTAACCATATATACACATTCTATATATACAATAATTTTAATTTTTTAGTTTTATTATTTGTCACACGAAAAAATCAAATATGGTATTAATTTTATTGTGTAGGTATTTTTTTTTCTTTTTGTTTCTATTTAGGTATGCACTACTTACATAAACAATTTGATTATATGTAACAAGTGTTATTAAATTTTTATGCCAAACATTTTTTAAATAGAAAATAATGTTTAAGAGAAAAGTGAGTTTAGAAAAGAGTGCGTAGATTCTTCTTTCTTGTAATATATAAACACACATTTTGTAATTAAGCAGACTAAAATAAATTTACTTAAGTTTTATAAACTAATTACAAAATACAGTTAATTAAAATACAGTTTTTCATTTCTTCTTATTAGTATACATTTTTAGAGTGTCTGACTCCGAAATGTTGACACGCAGATTCATTTCCGGATGGAAGGATATATTTTTATATGCATATAAATTACAAATAATTCCTTTTTTTCTTTTTCTTTACACAATTATTTGGCAAAGTGCAAATTATACATTATTCCGAAATTCCAAGATTTTATATATTTTTGATAATAAATTCTAATTTAATATAATGAAGTACGTCATTCTATGGCGGGCCAACATCTAGTTAACAATAATTATCTAGTAATGTCTTCTGGAAAAATTTATCGGGAGGTATTCTGCAACATTGTAATTAAAAAAAATGATTAAACGCTTTGAAACTTTTGAACGTTAGATGAGCAATTTGAAAAAGTACATATTGGCAAAAAGATTTACAACGAGTAAAATTGTTGTTGTCCTTGTCAACTTTTAAATACCCGTGAATACCCACTATGATATATAAAAAAAATAAACCGTTATATAATTCCCTTATGCTATTATATTAAAAACGCGGATAAGTGTAGTAGAGTAGACTATGTCAACTCTGGGATACCCATATGACAGTAATATAAAGACTATATTATCTGGTTAATTACTTTTAGCAAAATTTTAAATACACAAATTATTAGGCTTTCGATTTTAACAAAAGAATACATTTTAGTTAACCCCTATTGACAAAATATCAAACATTCAGCTGAATTATGTATAAAGTAATCCTAATGTGAAATTTGAAGTTGTACGGCAGCCACCTGAACCCACTGCAGTAGACACCCCAAATTATGCAGAAACATTGGCCATAAAAAACTTTTGGCAAAACTTCAGACACCCAACTTCCATAGGTAAAGAGTAATGCTCATATAAAAAGGAAGTTGTATGGCAGGTACCCGAACCTGTGGACCAAAATGACTGAATTTCAATAGCGATAACAGCTATTGCATTAAAACGAATTTATGAAAATTTCAAAACCCTAGCTCCTGTAACTTTTGAGTTATCGTGGGGACGGTCGGATAGACAGGCGGACAGACGGACGAACAGACACGGACGGAGGGACGTAATGACGGACGTACATGGCAAAATCGATTTCCTTTTCTAAACCGATCCATACCTCTGACTCTATATCTCCCCTCTCCCCCTTTTTTCTCTGCGTCACAAACGTAATGGTAAATTTAGTATACCCTATTCACTTATAGGCATACGGGCATAAAAATATTTTTAAAAGAGTAAAATAATTAAAATAAAATTCGACTCACCCTGCCCCATAATTTTTCAACTTTTCGATGCTGATCCGATAATTCCCCTATATTAGAGGATTTATGTCTCATTTCTAAAAGTCTGAAGTACCTTAAGGACTTACGTCCCATTAAATTAGTCAAAAGTCCCGAAGGGAATAAGGACCCTGGATCGTTCGAAAATTGTAAAACATTTTTTAATCTTGATAATAGCTTGTTCATTTCTTTCAAATAAGGCTATTTGATGATATTTCACTATTTTAAAAACTCGCCTTAAAATATAAGTTTCTTACTACTATTAAATTTTTAGTAAAAATTTGTTTTATGTTTATTTTTAAATTACATAAAATTGTGTAATTTAGATTTTATTTTTGTATTTATCTGTGAACTTGCATTGTTTACAATTTTACAATAACTAACTATAGAATTTTTTACACTCGTTTATCATGAAACAGAATATTTTTACTGTTTCAGCGTTGTACAATCTATAAACTTGTAAAAAAAAAATGGTAAAAAGTGATAACTTAATCAATTGGTCATAGAATTTAATACTTTGGAATACTTTATGCTAAAAATAGTATTATTTAAGTTAAATATTTGTTGTTTTTTAAATTATTGAAAAAGAAACACTTAAAGAATTGTAAGTATAATTCTAATTCTTTGATAAATTTACTTTTTTTTTAAATTTTTATCAAATGATGCATAACCAATAAATTTACTTCAAAAAAAAATGTTTCTTAAAGCTAATTTTAACTATTTTCAATATGACATATTAGATTCGATTTTAACTACTTACAAAAAAAAATTGTCGCCTGCAGATATCCTTAAGATACATCTAATACGATGTTGTCTGTTTACCATCTTCAATAATACATTTTCTACTTTGTATACCGTCTTCAATAATAAAATATTCTGTAAAAAATAAACTAATTTATAATGCGATCATAAGAAAATAAAAGAAAATCTAAAAAACTTCTGACATTTTTATCCATTGTATACTTTAATAAAGTATATAACATAATATTATATAAATATTAATATTCAAAATATATATTATATACTTGTATAGCATAAAACGAACATTAATAAAAAACTAGAAAATTATTCAAGCAAATAATAGAAAATACAAAATCCGTCAACACTACTTGTATACATAATATATATATTATTAGTTATTATTTATATATGTATATGGAATTCATTTTGTTTCTTCTTGTATCGAATATTTTCCGCATAAGAGGAGTATAAGTTCTTGTAAATCTTTTTGACGTGATTTGAATTTTACTCCTTTCGTTTACAAAATAAATTTGAATTTTTTTTTTTTCCTTTTTACAAAAGCAGAAATTCAAAAGAAAAAACAAACAATATTTAAAATAATTTATCTAGGAAACGCTTTATTTTGAACGGATAATAAAAGATTTTAAAAAATCGTTATTTTACTTATGTTATAATTGTTTGAAAAAATAAATTTGTAAAGAAAATAAAAAATAAAATATTTTACCTAAAGTGTTTTTAAAATATTTACATTTAAAATAAAATAATAATGTAATTAATATGTTTATGTTGTCACAAATATTTAATAAACCATTTATATATTATATAGTAGATATAAATTGCACGTTGTCTAGTGAGCGTGGGTGCTAAGTTAACATATAATATCTTGAATATTGGGTAAATATTTTTTCAGAATTAAATACAATTTTGGAAAATAGGTTTTTTAGAATATTAACTGTGTCTAATAATTATCTAAGTAATTGTGTGAATAGATACATTCAAGCTTTTTAGCTTATCTACAGTGACGTTCTCGTTTTGCTCTTATCACGTATTCAAGAAAGAAGTGTGCACAATGAAATGTACATGACAGCGTTTTTTGACATTGTTTTGTTTACAAATTTCATGAATTAAAAAATATTCAATAGTTTAAAGTTTATTGTATAGCTATTTTGAATAATGGTTTGATATTCTATTTTTTTTTTTTTTTTTTTTTTTTTTTTTGCCGGCACCTCTACGTGCGAACTGTTCACTGTGATAGGCTAAACAGCCTGACTATATATGTGCATGTCGGAACAGGGGAGATATATTAATATATTAGAACTGATCAAATGAATTCCACATACAATTTAAACATGAGATAGTACTACGCCTTATAACATGTGTAAATGTCTTAGATTTTCAATAAATACAGTTTTATTTTTGTTTATATTGTAATAATTTTGTACTTGAGTTATATGGTATTCTATATCAGTGAGTTATATTATTTAATTGAAATATTTGTTTACATTTTGTATTTGTTTATATTGTTATATTATTTATTTATTATTAAAGATATATAATTATTAATTATTAATTAAGCCATTAATTTGAACCCAAAGGCGAATGGTAGCTGAGTCGAGTTGAAAACCAGATAAAAGTTTTTTTTTCACTTTCACTGGGATTCGAACCCAGGGCCTCTCGCATGGAAGTCGGCACTCTAACCACTGTGCCACCCAGCCGTTAAATAGAAAAACCTTATTAACCCAAAATAGAAAAAAAATTAATAATTTTACTAATTTTTTTTATCAATAAAAAATATTTTTCAAGATTCAATTATTTGACATTTGAATATGTCGTAAAATCGAAAAAGTTAAAAGTTAAACAACTTTTTTAATGAATGCGTAATGGTTGCGACATGGCTGCATTTATTGTAGACATTTTCATATAATTCAATACATTTAACTTAGTCTGACAGATAGCTACGTGTAGAGAGCGAAACGAGATTGTTTATTGTAGGTAGGCATGTGTATTACACCTTTTGATTCCACAATGTATATAGCGTGACCCATAGAATTACTAGTACTAGAATGGCAATAGAGAAAATATTTTCAGATAAATTTCAAAATTTGGTACGTGTACCGTTTGTATGTATTTCCTAGTTTCTCCGCGATTCATTTCATTTTGAAAGTAAAATATAAAAGAAACTTTTAAGTACAATTTAAGTAAGATTTCAAAGTTAAAAGTAAATGAAAACAAATTAGAAAATATTATATTCAAAAAATTTGTGTGTTGTTGTGTTTTTTGAATTTACGGTCAACATAAATGTAGATTTCATATTTGCAAAAGGTTCGTTCATATTTAAAAATGGCTAAAAATGTTTATATATTCACAAGACTATAAAAACTTTTTGTTTTGTTCAAAAAATTATGATTTGTTTTTGATTTACTTATTTTCATTTCCACGATGAATAAATATACCTTAAGATAAATCAAAATAGATATGTAAGTTAATTAAAATTAAACTAAAAATATACTTGTTGGAGATTCCATTATTTTTAAAAATAATTGACTGCAATTTCTTCTAATATTATTCAAATTTTTTTCTTGATGTTTTGTTCAATTATATATTTAATATTAAAAAGTAAACATTTAAAATAACAGTAAATTAAATCAAATAATAAATATCTTTATTCGAAATAAATTACAATATACAAACTGCCCAATCCAAATGTATTTCTATGTAAAAATGTAAACAAAACAAGTGATGATAAAAAACCAAGGGTTTTTAAAAAAGCACATTTTCAAAATAATATAGTGTTTCATACTAAGTATTTTATCGGAATATAATGTTCAAGCTTGAATATTAACGTTTAAGAAAATATATACGTTGGTGACTAAGTTACTGCTTACTAATAAAAAAAGTAAATATTTTATTTGAAAGTTCTAATAGCCCTTCAATGGGGAAGGTTGCCAAATTTCTCAAGGACCTAACTTCATCTAACCCCTCCCCCCTCCCTCTCCATTTTTGTTGTTTCTGGGAATTAAACCAAAATTTGGAATTTTACTTAGAATTTTATCTAAGAAAAAATGGGTAAAACTGAGAGACACTTTCTTCAATTTAAGGAACCGCTTTTAAATTTTAGAAAAACCTTTAACATATGTTAAAATATAATGTTGGACCTTCAAATTTTGTATATTAATAAAACAAAAATTGGACAGGTATTCAAGTTACAGGTGCTTAAAAATAGCAAAATTTCAATTTTCGAGCCCTTATAGCTTCTAACCAGGGGGCTTGACAAAAAAAGTTTGTTAACCGACTCCTACTAATTTCAAGACCCTATCTAAAACCGTTTAAGAGATATGAGGAACCAACAATTTTGCAAAAATTAAGTTTTATATAATGCTAAATTTTAGTACCGTATGGCAACAGTATATATTTAATCGACCAATTTTTGTTAAGTCTATAAAAGCAGCTCTCTTTTACCGTTTTTCGATTGAAAATAAACCTAACAGAACTCATGTTATATCATTTTAAATATAGGGCTTTTTTGGAATTTGCCGGAGCTGTAGCTTCGTAACCCTTCAAAATTAAGAAAAACCTTTGACACATGTTGAAATATAATTATAGAGCTTTAAATTTTGTATATCACTAAAAAAAAATTTGGACAGGTATTCAAGTTACAGGTGTTTGAAAATAGCAAAATTTCAATTTTCGAGCCCTTATAGCTTCTAAACAGGGGGCTTGACAAAAAAATTTTGTTAACCGACTCCTAGCTTGAACCGTTCAGAAGATATGTGTGGTCAAAAATTTTGCAAAAATGGAGTTTTGTGTAATGTTAAATTTTAGTACCGTCTGGCAACCCTAAACATTTGCTTGTCAAAAATTGGTAAAGTTTATGAAACCAGCTATCGTTTGCCGTTTTCAGATTGAAAATATATTTAACAGAACTCTTGTTATAACCATTTAAATATAGGGCTTTTTCCAACATTGGGGGGCTGTAGCCCCGTAACATGTGGGGCTACAGAAAAAAATTCTTCTACGAAATTATTTTTTTTACAAAAACTACCCATGGTTAAAATTTCTTTACTCTATTTCAAACGGAGAAAAAGTTTTTGTAAACATACGGACGGACGGACGGACAGAGTGAAGCTATATAGGCACATTTTTACAAAATTTTTTGAAAATGTGCTAAAAACTAATGAGAAACTGCGTAATAAACATTCTCATTTACTCAAATATAAGCAATGACAGTTGAAGTAGCCGTACCATTTGTATACGCATACGAAATTGCATATGTATTTTTTTGTCTGAATACCTCAGGATAGGAAGTCACATTAGAAGAAAAGAGTCGGGAACATTCTTTTGCCATTCTAGTACTAGTAATTCTATGGCGTGACCACATACATATAGCGTGTGAAGAAGTGTCATACAAGGGTCTTATGTTATAAAGCATTTATTGTCAAATGACAAATATTATTTAAACAAATTTTATTTGTCAATTTTGTAATATCAGTTTTATTATTTTTTATAAATTTTTTTGTTTTTGTCTTTTTTTTCTTACCAATTTTTAGTCTTTTTTATTTTTTTTTTAAATTTAATGAAGGAAAATCGAGACTATAGGTTTTTTTAATCAAATGGACTTGACAAGCTTTTCACCGATTTTTGGGGTCTTCAAAATTTGATACATATGTATTGTAATGCATTCATTTCTATTTCTTCAACTTTTATTATAATCAAAGTACAGAAATTTTTTTTATTTTTATTAAAATATTTTTTCATACTATTTATTTAAATTTTTCCAGAATTCATCATTAAAAATTCACAAAATGACAATATAAAACAATGAACACAAAATAGATTGTCATGTGTATGTATTTGTACTTTTGAAAATATTTCCATAAATAGGTACATTATGACACATAATATATATAATACAGTCTGAAGAATCCATAACTGTTGCTTCGGTATATTATGCAAAAATCTTATAAAGATAGATCAAAAATTATGATCTTCCAATTATTTGAGGAATTTCGAAATACATTTGAGTTTTCGAATTAACTTAGCTTTCTATCAAGTTTTGTGTATCAATAAAATTAACTGTGAATTTGAAAATAAGGTTCTTTAAATTGTATTTTTGAATTTAATTACATAAATTTTACATTCAAAATTTTCTGCCATGTTTTATAGTAAATAATTTTCGAAAGTTTTTTTATCGAATATAAAAATATTCGTTTATAAAAACAAGATATTTCATTCCTTTTTAAAAATAATTATCCAACTAAAAACATTTTTTTAATATGATATTCATAATAAATTTGAAATGGGAAATCCGTTATTTGACAGTTGAAAACTTTTATTCCGGACGTCTAACACAATTTAAATAACATATTAACGTATTAAAACTTTAAAGTACTTTTTGTGATATGATTGCTAATATATCTTAAATCAATTTTAGTTGAATTTATTAAAATGGCGTTTGAATCCTAACAAAAGAAAGTAAACACTTTATTCACTGCATCCGCGTTACACGTATATTATACTAGTGCTGTTGTAAAAAATTTTATCTCTAAGTGAAAGTGTTTACAATTGTGTTAAATTGTAATTCTAATTTTTTTTAAATCAATATTTACGTACACCGACAACTATATTTGAAATATTGAAAACATTTTTAACTCAAAAATGATTTCTAAGATGTATTTTAAAAATAAATATTTATTTTTTAAATTTGCATTCAACTGTAGATGGAAAACTTTAAATTTTGAAGAGTTTATTTTAAAATTTTCTTAACATCTTAATTCCAATGTACACGTGGTTTTTGAAGGTATTGTATTTTAAATTTTGAAGCCTTGATACTTTTTAAAATTATAAGGTTCAATAATTTATTTTTGCGTAATTTCGAAAAACATTAGAAACTTCTATATCTTAGAATATCTAAGAATGCTTACAACACTAAGGTTTGCTAGAATCGAGACTTTATTTCAAAATATTGTTGAGGAAAATATATTGTAATACATAGTCTTAAAAATAACATGCAAAGGGCTGCCAATTTCATGGAATTTTTAAATCTATATAAAAAAAAATAAAATAAAAAAAATCTTTTTTTCAATATATACTTTTATTAAAGTAGTACTCGCCCCCTAAAATGCTGAAAATAAAAAATTGAAGGTAGATCTTGGGAATTTGCTACTGTGTTAATATAAAAGTAAATTGCTGGTATAAGAAACAGTTCTTTTAATGTTTCAAAACTTTTAAGCTTAAAATGTTGAAAATTTTCATTAACCAAAAATTGATGGTAGATCTTTTGCATTTAAAAGTGTTTTAATATAAAATATCATATCATGATAGATAATAATCATCATATTCATAATGATTATATCTATCAATATCAATAAGCCATTTACTTAAAAAAAATTTTTGTGTTCTTTTTTGCTTATCTTAAATAAACTACGCATCATTTAAATCATATGAAATTCTAACTCGAAGTCGTTATCTACAAAAAAAAAAAAAAACCAAAAAAAAAAAAGCTACCAAAAATTTCTACCGAGCTACCCGAAATTTTGGTCCGATCTTAACCAAAAAAAAATAGGGAACCTAGAAATTGATTGAAAAATATTTTGTGAAAATTTTAAAACTGTAGCTCTTTTAGTTTTTGAGTTATCGTGCTGACACACAGACAGACCGACGGACAGACACACATAGCTAGATCGTTTCATTTTTCGATTCAGAGCCGATACGTACCCTTGACACTATATCTAGCTCGTCTAGATCGATGCGTTACAAACGGAGGAGCAATTTTAATATACCCGATGTCATATATGTATGCACGCGTATAAAAATGCGCACTCGCTTATTCATAAAGATCTTACTTATTATCTATAATATATATATACATATACATATATTCCATATTAATACAAAATCATTTCACAACCGTTACATCATAATATTTAATCGGCTTATTTTTTCCCATACAAATATAAACATCCCTTTTCTGGGTAAACTATTTGACCAATTTTAATGAAACAACAACCAAAAGAAAGGTTTTTTTTGTTTTCATATGACAATGATAATTTTTTTTTAGAATATTGCGTTTTTTCAGGTGAAAACCTGTCTTTAATTTAACTTAATTTTGAATTCAACGGTCACGCGGTTAAAAGTTGAGGCTTATGACTCTAATATTATGCGCCGACTTTCTGTGTAAATGTAATTCATTTTCGGTTGTAACTCGCAGCTTAATCAAACTATTTATAAAAGGCGCCGACTTATGTCTTTCTTTTTTTTGTTTAGTTCAAATGTTCAATAAACAAGGAGATTTAAATTTTTTTTAAATTTTTATTTTTTCTTTATCTCTTTAAAATTCCAGTGAAAAAAAAACGAGTTCTGTTCGAAATGAAAGCAATACATTTGGTTTATACAGTAGTTTTAATTTTTAACGAACTCGGCTCAATTTTAATTATAATAATATTTACAATTTTTGCCAATTAATTAAATTTTACCTAAAAATGTAAGTTTTTTATTACATTCATATTTTTTTTTATTTAAACTTATTGTATAATTTAGTATTTTTTTATTTATTTTTGAAAAAAAAAAAATCAAAATAACGCATCAAAAATACAAAAACAAATTTCATTTGAAGAAAAAGCATTATACATCATAATATTTAATCGGCTTATTTTTTCCCATACAAATATAAACATCCTTTTTCCGGATAAACTATAAGACCAATTTTAATGAAACAACAACCAAAAGAAAGGTTTTTATTGTTTTCATAGGACAATGATATTTTTTTTTAGAATATTGCGTTTTTTCAGGTGAAAACCCGTCTTGAATTTAACGTAAATTTGAATTTAACGGTGACGCTGTTAAAAGTTAAGGCTTATGACTCTAATATTATGAGCCGACTTTCTGGGTAAAAGGAATTCATTTTCGGTTGTAACTCGCAGCTCAATCAAACTATTATACATATGCGCCGACTTATGTCTTTCTTTTTTTTGTTTAGTTCAAATGTTCAATGAACAAGGAGATTGAAACTTTTTTAAATTTTTATTTTTGTTTTTTTGTTTCTTTATCTCTCTAAAATTTCGGTGAAAAAATTATTAGATCAGTTAGTTTAGATCAAAAGAAAGCAGTACAAGTGGTTTATACAGTAGTTTTCATTTATAACGAACTCGGTGCAATTTTAATTATAATAAACTTTACACTTTTTGATAAAGAATTAAATTTTACCTAAAAATTAAAGTTTTTTATTACATTGATATTTCTTTTATTTAAAATTATTATATCTAATTATGTTGCTTGGTGATTAATTTAGTATTTTTTTTTATTTATTTTTGAATATAAAAAAAATTATAATAACGCATCAAAAATACAAAAAAAATTTTATTAGAAGAAAAAGCTTGAGGCTTGAGGCTTGAGGCTGACACATCAAATAAAATTTTAGCAAATGAGTTCGAAGTGTCCATTCTAGAATCAGCACATTCTACAATGTTCAAGTCTTATACTAATTTTTTAAAATTCACAGCATTCTTTTAAAACGACATTCGTTTATTACGACGAATATTTTCCATCTCATCATGGTCGTTATAACCGAAAAGTACTGTACTTTGTTTTCGTTTGCTTAAAAATTTTTTTTTTTAAATCGTATCGTATATTGTTTTTGGTTTTTGTTAAGTTTTTTGTAAAATAAGAAACCGACTTCTGATAAATAATATTTCTTAAGAAAAATGATTTGTTACTTATGGATCAACCAAATTCAGCGTGTACGGCGTTCAGTTTCTGTCAAAAAATTTTGAAATAATTTGTTATGTAAATAAATTTACATGAAAGCATAGGTACGCGACGTACTGTACCTCGGCGTTTTAAAATTTAAAAATTGACAAAGCGTATAAAAATATTTTAATTGTTTTTTCTTATGTTGCTACGATTAAATTTTAAAAATAAAATATTTTAAAATAATATTTTTTTAAAATAATTTTTTTTAAAACATATATTCAAAATAATTGAAATATGTTTGCAAAAAATTAAAAACGAAAAATCTTTCTTAAAAAAATAATTTGCAATTTAAATGATTTGTTCCTTTGGGCCTAACCAAAATCAACGCTTATGGTGTTTTAAATTAGTAGTTAAGTACATGATATTACATGAGAATAACTTACTGTATCTCGAATTTTTAAAATTTAAACATTGACAAAGCATATAAAAAAGTTATTGTTTTTTCTTATGTTGTTATTGTTCTAAAAATAAAATATTTTAAAATAATATTGTTTTTAAAAATACCTATATTTATTTAAAAAATACTTTACATATATTCAAAATAATTGAAATACCTATAGTAAGTTTGCAGAAACAAAAATATAACATTTCTTAAGAAAAATTATGTGTTCTTTTCAGATCAACCAGAATAAACGCGTACGGCATGCAGTTTCTGTCAAAAAAATTTGAAATAAGTAGGTATGTTGTGTACTGTACTTCGGAATTTAAAATTTTAAAATTTGACAAAGCGTATAAAAATATTGTAATTGTTTTTTCTGATGTTGCTACGATTTAGATTTCAAAATAAAATATTTTAAAATAATATTTTTTTTAAAAAAACATACATTCAAAATAATTGAAAATACCTATAATATGTTCGCAAAAAAAAACTAAAAAATAATCTTAAACTTAAATAAAAGTTGACGTATAATTTCTGTCAAAAAATTTACAAATAAATAGGTACATGAATTTTCATGAGAGCAACCAAAATACGCGTAACGCGATGTACTGTAATTGAATTTTTAAAATTTACAAATTGACAAATGGTTTTTGGTTTTTCTTATATTTCTAAGATTATGTTTTAAAAAATATCTTATATTGAAAAAAATTCAAAATATACCTATTATATAAAATTAATACAGTAGATTAATTAAAATTATAATACAGTAGGTACTAAAAAAAAAATTTTTTGTAAATCGTAAATTGTTGTTGCTTTTTGTAAAGTTAACAACAAGTTAACCTAAAAAAAAAAAATAATATTTCTTAAGAAAAATGATTTGTTTCTTATTGATTAGCCAAAATCAGCATGTACGCCTGTACGGCATTCAGTTTCTGTCAAAAAATTTTGAAATAATTAGTTATGTAAAAAAATTTACATGAAAGCATACGCGACGTACTGTACCTCAGAGTTTTAAAATTTAAAAATTGACAAAGTGTATAAAAATACATATTGTAATTGTTTTTTCTTATGCTGCTGCGATTAAATTTTAAAAATAAAATATTTTAAAATAACATTTTTTTTTTAATTATTTAGTTTAAAACATACAAATATTCAAATAAATTGAAAATACCTACAGTAGGACAACATGTTTGCAAAACTAAAAAAATTATCTTTCTCAAAAAAAGTTATTTGTTCCTTAGGTCCCAACCTAAATAAAAGCGTACAGCGTATAATTTCTGTCAAAAAATTGAGAAATAAATAGGTACATAAATTTACATTAGAGCAGCAAAAATACGCGTAACGCAATGTACTGTATATCGGATTTTTAAAATTTACAAATATTGACAAAATGTATCAAAATATTATTATTGGTTTTTCTTATATTTCTAATATTATGTTTTAAAAAATAATATTTTTTTACAATAATTTTTATTAAAAAATATCTTATATTCAAAATACCTATAATATGAAATTAAAAATATTTTTTGTAGGTACTAAATTAAAACATTCAAATAAATATTTTTGATAAATTAAAAATTGTACGCGCGTACCGATTTACCGATAATGGATATGTAGACAGACGTATTGACGTACTGCCGTATAAAAATTGTACGTCGTATGTTTTGATTTCATTCTAATAATTGAAAAGTTTATTTCACACTTTCAACATCGAATAATGTTTTTTTATAATAAAAAAAATTATTTTTAGTTTTACTTTGACAAAACGAACAAATTTTATACATCAAAAAGTGTACATGAAGATTAGACAGGTGTAGACGTGTAGTTTGTAAATGGAACGCTAATTTTTGTTTCAGGAGTACATAATTGTTAGATTAATCGTCACATATATATTTGACATCTTAAAACTACCTGTCATTTGAGAAGTTAATTTTATTTAATAGTATTTAAAAATTAATAAAGTGAAAAAATTAAGGCTTATTGCTGATATAAATATAAAGAATATTTTTTTAAAATGGAAGGGGGTAAGTGCTTATTGGTTATCAAATAAACGAGGACGATTATAGTTGCCCTTGTCAACTTTTAGATACCCGTGCATACCCACTAACCGTTATTTATTTTCGCTATGCTATTATTAATATTACAAAAAAAATATAAGAAAGTAAAATAGTTAAAAAAAATTTAACTTATTAGGTATCACATAATTTTTGATTAACTTATTATCCCATAAAAAAAAAACAAAATAGCCCACCCTAAAAGTTGGTCCGAGTGATGTCCAACTTTGCTAACTAACTTGTCCTATTACTTTATCTGCCCAGTTTTGATTTGAACCTCGTAGCTTCATTAGATTCACAGTTATCGAATTGATTACTTTGTATGGCAGCTGCCCGAAAACGGGTCCGTAACATTTTGAAACTTCATATAAGTGCTCGATTCATTATATAACTAACAGTGTGTAATTTTTATCCTCGTAGTATAATCAGTTTCCAAGAAATTCATATTGGTGCAAAGAAGTTGTATAGCAGCCCCCCGAAAATGGGCCGTAACATTTTGAAACTTCATATAAATGCTCGATCCATTATATAACTAACAGTGTGTAATTTTCATCCTCGTAGTATAATCAGTTTCTAAGAAATTCATATTAGTGCAAAGAAGTTGTGTGGCAGCTTCCCAAAACCTTGATCTGGTCTTAAACAAAAAGACGAGGAAGATTATAGTTGCCCTTGTCAACTTTTAGATACCCGTGCATACCCACTAACCGTTATTTATTTCCCTTATGCTATTATAAATATTACAAAAAAAAATATAATTAATTAATATATATAATTTTTAATTCATACCATAATTACCATAATTACCATAGGTACCATCATTATTGCTTAAAAACAAAAAAAACCCTAAAAGTTGGTCTGGATGATGTCCAACTTTGCCAACTAACTTGCCCTATTACTTTACCTGCCCAGTTTTAATTTTAACTTCGTAGCTTCATTAGATTCAAAGTTATCGGATCGACAACTTGGCATGGCAGCCCCCCGAAAATGGAGCCGTGACATTTTGAAACTTCATATAATTGCTCGATTCATTATATTACTAACCGTGTGTAATTTTCGTCTTCCTGGTATAATTACTTTTGAAGAAATTCATATTGGTTTAAATAAGTTGTGTGGCAGCTCCCCGAAACCTTGGTCTGATCTTAACCAAAACGAATAGGGAACCTCAAAAATGTCCAAAAAATGTTTTGTGTGAATTTCAAAACTCTAGCTCTAATTTTTCAATTATCTCTTTTAATTAATTTTTAATTCACGAATATATTAATCTTAAGCAAAATAAGCTTCATATGATATGATCATATTCATATAATAATCATCATGATAGATATTAATCATCATATTCATACTCATAATATCTATCAATATCAATAAGCCATTTACTTAAAAAAAGTCTTTGTGTTCTTTTTTGCTTATCTTAAATAAACTACGCATCATTTAAATAATATGAAACTCTAACTCGAAATCGTTATCTACACAAAAAGAAAACAAAAAAACAAAATTCATATAATTTCATGTTAAATACGATGCATAGCTAAATTTCAAATTTTTATATGAAAATGTTGAAGTTAAAAAAGTTAGCTGTTCGAGAGCTACCCGAAGTTTTGGTCCGATCTTAACCAAAAAAAATAGGGAACCTAGAAATTGATTGAAAAATTTTTTGTGAAAATTTCAAAACTGTAGCTCTTTTAGTTTTTGAGTTATCGTGCTGACACACAGACGGACGGACAGACACACATAGCTAGATCGACTCATTTTTCGATTCTGAGCCGATACGTACCCTTGGCACTATATCTAGCTCGTCTAGATCGATGCGTTACCAACGGAGGAGCAAATCTAATATGCCCGATGTCATATATGTATGCACGGGTATAAATAGGGAACCTCAAAAATGTTCAAAAAATGTTTTGTGTGATTTTCAAAACTCTTGCTCTAATTTTTCAATTCTATCTCTTATAATTAATTTTTAATTCACCAATATATTAAACTTAACCAAAATCAACTTCATATGATCATATTCATATAATAATCATCATATCCATAATCTATCAATCTATCAATATCAATGAGCCATTTACTTAAAAAAAATCTTTGTCTTCTTTTTTGCTTATCTTAAATAAACTACGCATCATTTAAATCATATGAAATTCTAACTCGAAATCGTTATCTACATAAAAAACAAAAAACAAAAAAACAAAATTCATATAATTTCATGTTAAATACAAGATGCATACCTAAATTTCAAATTTTTGTATGAAAATGTTGGAGTTGAAAAAGTTAGTTGTTCGAGAGCTACCCGAAGTTTTGGTCCGATCTTAACCAAAAAAAATAGGGAACCTAGAAATTGATTGAAAAATATTTTGTGAAAATTTCAAAACTGTAGCTCTTTTAGTTTTTGAGTTATCGTGCCGACACACAGACGGACGGACGGACAGACACACATAGCTAGATCGACTCATTTTTCGATTCTGAGCCGATACGTACCCTTGACACTATATCTAGCTCGTCTAGATCGATGCGTTACAAACGGAGGAGCAAATCTAATATACCCGATGTCATATATGTATGCACAGGTATAAAAATATGATTTAACATAACCTATTCAAGAGAATTTTAATTAAAGCCATCTGGCGGAAATTATTTATATACTCTGTCAAATACTCTTTTACAAGGGCTGAAGTAGCTGACAATAGTTGAGAGTAGAAAAGAGTTTACTCCTCATAAAGGAATAAAAGCAATAATATTTATTTGTTTTAAGAAACTTATGAATCATGGCTCATGACCATGTATAGAAATATATTTTTGTCAATAAAAAACTTAGGAAATATTAAATAAATAAACTAGACAAAAAGGTATAAAGCAAACTAAGGAATTCAGAATCATTTTTCGCATGTTTTCAGAACTTTAAATAGGCATACATTTGTAGTAAAAATTAAATTTAAAAATGAAAAAAGGGTAGGAAAAATTTATTCTGTGATTATTGAAAAACTTTTTTTTTTGCTTTAAATTTTAAGATTGAGATTTAAAAAAAGACTTCGCTCAACTTGACAATTTTTTGTACTTCTGGCAGCTTCAATATAATATAATACTAAATACAAAACTTATGAATTATGATTTGTTAAATTTTGTTGCACATATTATGTATTCATAGAGTTTTTTAATTAGGATACAGAATACGTACAACATTGTTCATATCGTACTAAAATGTTTAGAAAAAAGTACAGTTTGCTATATGAAGGACAGCATTAACTCGAATTTAGGGTTCTTGACTTCAATAAATATATGTATATGTTTTGAATTATGTATTTATTAGAATAATATTTATGTGTATTTAGAATTTTAATCTAATTTAACTGTACCAATTTATCCTTTCTTTAAAGCGGCATAAGCTATAGAAATAAAACTCAAAAATCGTTACTTAACAACGTTTTAATAATTAAAAAAAATTATAAATTTTTTTTAAGCTAATTTCAAGCGCAAGAATTGTTGACAACACTGTTGGCATAACTTTTATTATGTATAGTCTAATATAATTTACACAAAACGAATTTTATATGTTAACTTAAAAGCAAAAATAGCTCGAATTTCGAGCACAGGGCGATACTAGTAAGCTTGAAGCTGCAACATCATATAAACTTTTAGCAAATGAGTTCGAAGCGTCCGCTCAAAAATTAGCATATTCTACAATGTTTAAGTCTTATACTAATTTTTCAAAATTCACAGCATTCTTTTAAAACGGTATTCGTTTATTACGACGCATATTTTCTGTCCCTTCGTGGTCGTTATAAGCGAAAAGTACTGTATGTATTTTGTTGATATTGCTAAAAAATATTATTTTGCTACTTCGTATTTCGTTGTTGCTTTTCGTTAAGTTTTTTATAATAATAAAATAACCGACTTTTTAAATATATTCTGTAGTTGCCATTACGTTTGAGAGATGTATAACAAATGTTGTTATAAAATACTAGCTGTTGGCCCGTCACAGAATGACGGAATGTATGAAAGAAAAACTTTTTCTAATAAGAATTATTTCTAATTTCATTATATACATGTACATATATTTTATATCAATATTATTTTCTTAAATAAAGTCGAAACTGTTACATTTTGTAATACGTAGATTATTATTTCGATTCTAGTAATTGATACACAAAAAAAAATGACTTATATAACTTCTTGTTGTTTCTTAAAAATTTGAAGATGAATAATAAGTTATGTAGTCTACCTTTTGTATGTTTTAAATTTGATAAAATTTCGGGGTCGTTAGTTCAAATCCCTTCTTGGTGAATTTTTTTTTTTAATTTCAATTAATTTTTTTTTTATTCAATTACGTACTTGTTTAATTTAAATTCGACAAAATTGTTTGTTAAAAGATTTGAAATTTTTTTATAGGTTTATTTTGTTTCAATAATGATCTATTTCTCCATCTACTAACTTAATGTAGACATATTTTTAAAATGTTACTAAGCTCTGTATATTGTTTCATAACCTTTGTTTAGATTCAAATCGAAATACTTGTATGTTGCCAACATTCTACAATGACCTACTCAACATGTTTAATTATGTACCTATTTTTATGGACATAAAATTGAATTATGAATTGAGTTTTGCATTATCAATTGCAAATTAATTTTTTGATTTTTTTTATTATACCCACCTAATTATGTAAAAAAAATATATTTGCTTTGATTACTAAGGTGCAGTTCATTTAACTTTATTTCAGAGATGAGATGAGGGAAGCTTTGAAATTGCTTTGAAACATTGCTTGCTTCATTTACTTTCCAAATCAAAAAGCAAGCAACGCAACAAAGCGTACATTTGGCTTTCGCCATTATTTCAGTTTTTAACTGAAGCTATTGAAGACTTACTACAAATTCATGTGAAGTATAGTCTTAGTTTTAATACCAAAATGATTTACTATTTATTTAAAATTCCCAGAAAATCTTCTGTGATTTTTAAAACTGAAATCAATTTTTTCATAAACTAAAAAAATTTTTTTTTTGTTTATTTTTTTTTATTAAAAATTAATAAAATATTTTTTGGCCTGCTTACGATAATTTATGATATTTTCTTTTCTAAAATTCAACAAAACATTAATATTTTATTTTTTAATAATTGAACACATCCAACAAAGCACATTTAATTGAATGCGTTTGTTACACCTCATTCTAGACAAATATATTAATAATTTAATTGAATGCGTTTGTTACACCTCATTCTAGACAAATATATTAATAATAATAATGTTTGCAAATAATTAAAAACGACAAATCGTTCTTAAAAAAATAATTTGTATTTAAAATAATTTGTTATTAACACGCGTGTGGTGTATAATTTCTGACCAAAAATTTTGAAATGAAAAGGTAGGTAAATGAATTTACAAAAATTGACAAAGCATATAAAAATATTTTTATAGTTTTTTCTTATGTTGCTAAGATAATGTTTTAAAACAAAAATAGAAAACTTTAATAACATAATATTTTTTTAAAATATTTGTTTCTTAAAAAATACATATTACAGCAGAGCATGAACAGAGTGTGCTCAGAGCGTTCAGATTTAATAAAAAACACTAAAAATTAATTTAAATTAAAACATTTTGACTTTTATTTTACAAGTAAAATCTCAAACAAATGTCAAAATGTCTTTAAAAAAAAACATGAATCACACGCTCTGAGCGCTCAGAGCTAAAAAAACCTGATTTTTTTTTTGACAATTTATGCTCTACTCAGATATAAAAAAAAAACGCCTATAATGAATGCGTTCCTTTTAGCAAAAAGTGTAGATGAAGAGTAGATAGGAGTAGTTTGTAATTGGAACGTAATTTTTGTTTCAGGAGTAGATAATTGTTAGATTAATTGTCATTTGAAAACTATCTGTCATATGAGAAGTGTATCAATTTTAATATATTTAAGTATTGAAAATAAAGTTTTAATGCAGACATATCTATATAAATAATATTTTTTAAAATGGAATAAGAAAGTGCTGATTGGTTATCTAATAAAATATATGATTTAACATAACTTTCTCAAATGAAAATCCATCCATTATGAGAAAATTTAAATTAAGGTTATCTGCTGAAAATTACCTACTTCTATTATTTACTCTTTCTCAAAGCCTGGTTCAGTTGGGAGTAGGTGTCAGTAGTAAAGAATAGTTTACTCCTCATTAAAGAATGCTAGCATTGAAATTTGTTCAGTAGAATAGTGTCATATGCCTGTATTTCGTTAGCTTATAATATCATTTAACTGTATTTTACTTGGGAATATATTTTTTAACCTGAATATTTAATGTTTGCGATTCTAAATCGTGCTCAGAGCTAAAAAAACAAATTTTTTTTGACAGTTCATGCTCTACTCAGATTTAAAAAATGCCTATAAAGGAAATGAAGCATGTATTCATACAGTTTTTAATTAGGGAAAACAATACATACGGAACGGATACAAAATAATTCAAATCGTACTAAAATGTTTAGTTTTCTATAATCTATATGATGGACAGCATTAACTCGAATTTTAGCTACTTGACTTCAGTAAATATATGTATATGTTTAGAAATATAATCAAATTATCAGAACATCATATATGAGAACAATATTTATATTAAGAATTTAAATAGCTTTTTTTTGTGTAATAACTGTACCACATTATACTTTCTTTAAAGCGACTTTAGCTATAGGAATAAAATTCAAAAATACAACAACCTTTTTATAACTAAAAAAATTATAAATTTTTTTTTAAGCAAATTTCAAGCGCAAGAGTTGTTCACAACATTGTTGCAATATATTTTATTACGTATAGAAAAAAAAATATAATTTTTCGTGTTAAATTAGTCTAATATAGATTACACAAAACTAATTTTTTATGTAAATTTAAAAGCAAAAATAGCTCGAATTTCGAGCACAGGGCGATACTAGTTTTTATTACGCAATTATGCTTCAAAGTATAAAGTAAACAAAAACAAATGACTGATAAATTTTTTTTGTTACATTTTAAAAATTTATTTTAGTTCTTAAAGTTACAAATTTTTAAAGAAACTATACAAATAAATTAATTTTATTTGTAATTTTTTTTATTATTTCTGTTGAATTTAAAAAAGAAAACAAAAAAATTCTTATCTTTAAAGGATGATCGAACTCACACCTATTTACACCGTCAGCCACTTTGCTAACCACTGAACCATACAATTTATGGTCAGAATGGTAATATAAATGTATCACTAACTGACAGAATGAAAAATAAAGCCATAGACACAGGCAAGTTCAATTAAAAGTATATAATAAACTTTAACTCACATTATAATTTGGATTTAAGCCTTACAGTTATTATATTTGTTTCTCTCTCTCCGCTTAGTATTCACTATAGTGCCTGATAACTAATATTTACACCCCCTGTCCATATTAAGTTGACAATAAATAGTACAAAAATAATTATTTTCCATTTCTCATCAGATTTTGCCCTTTTTTTGACAATTTTCCCACTTGAAAGAGATTTATGAACTAAATATATTAATTATAAAACTACGAAAAAACAACCTTTATTTAATCTACATTAAATAATTTTCTTCCTTGACATTTTATTTAATATAAAAAGATGTTTTATCTAAAATTTTCAATTTATTTCTTAAAATTACTTCCACAAAATTCCAAAAAAGTAACCTATATAATTTCACTCTGTCCGTCCGTCCGTCCATCTCTATCCGTCTATTCTAATGTTTACAACACTTTTACATCGTTTAAAATTAAAAAACCAAATTTTGACTATGGATAGATTTTGCAAAAACAAAAATAAATTTAATGTAAGAATTTATTTCTATTTGACAACCCGTTACGTAGCTCCGTCCCCTAAAGTTTTTTAAAAAAATTTTTAATCTGTATCAAAGAGCTTCTTTAAATTTGAAGAAAATGTCTTTTAATTATTCACCCTTTTTGCTCGTAAATAAAAATCAAAGAAAATATCCAAATTTTGGTGCTAGTCACAATTCAATTCCTTTAACCTGAAAATTGAGGACTATCGATCTTTGAGAATCAGAATAAGTTTCGATTCAAGAGCTAATAGGACTTAAAAATTTCCAATTTGTTTCCCAAAATTTCAATTTAAAACATTGTATGAATTTTCAAATTTACCTTTTTAAAAACCCTTGCTTTTTTTCATTACTTGTTTATAGTTAAGTACATCTAGTACCTACGCCTTCAGTTTATTAAAAACATTTGTTTTTTTCAAAATTTGGTAATTAAATACACCAGGGACAATTTTAAATTAAGTACAACGCACAAAATTAACTTGAATCAAAGCAAAGATTTGAACAAAAGACCGCTAGTGTTATTTGATATTATAATATACTCCTAAAGGAATGTATTAAAAAATTTACTTGCATTAATTTACAAATCTTAACACGGCTTTTATACTAAAATCAAATCTGTCCAATAATGGACATTAAAATATAGGCTAAAGTTGACCACCATGCTATTTTGAAAATAAACTGTCAAAAATCAAAATCGAACATGTCTACTATTGTGTTTCAGTTATTAATTATTTCAGTGCTTTTTGTATTGTCACGCGTTTAGTTGTTCTTAAACTTTAGTAAAAAAATTTTTTATTTAAATATATTTTTTTATACATATTATAAGTTATATTGTATATAAGTTATAAAGAACTTTATCTTATTAAACTTAAATGACCTAAGTACAAGTAAAATTTTCCCAACCCAAATAATTTAATTTGTAGTAGAACTAGAAAATTAGGTTGTTAGAAATTTTTCAAACTTTGAAAAATATCTCTAAACAAAGGATTTGATGCTAATTTTTCTTACACCTTTCTAATATTGATATTTCAGTAAAACCGATTAAATCTCTTACCTTTCTAGATATAAATTATTTTTATTTTGCGATATGAATTTTAATTTTTAAATTAACCAAAGCAGCAACAATAGAATTTCGTGCAAATTCACTTAAATGCCAATCGATTTTACTTTATGACAGCAACTAAAGTTATTAATTTTGTCTGTCAAAATCTTTACGGGGAATATTACGCAATTTTTGTTTATTTTTTTGGACCAAGAATAAACACTTACAGAGTGTAATGCAATTCCCAAAATAACTTGTCAAAAAAAAAAAAATGTGTAAAAAGAAAAAAAGAAAGAATATTTGTAAGAGGCTTATTTCTATTGAGTTAGGGCAAAAAGAAATATATATAAAGGTTATCATATACATACATATTTATATATATAATATTATATAGGATAGGAATGAATAGTTATACAAATATAATTGAAGGAAAATGTTATAAAGAAAGGTAGCGAAGAAAATGTAGAAGCGAAAAGTAAAGGAAATTATGAAATAAAATCATTTCAATTTTTACTTCCATGTTTGCGTGAGTATAAAAATTGATGAATATCTTCTGGAATCTTTTTTGATCTTAAAAAATTTTTTACACTTAGTATACCTAGGTATATAGCTACATTACATTCAATAGCTGTATATGATTACATCCATTGGCATTGATTACAAAATTATACACTTTAAATCACTATGGAATATTTAATATCAGATCTACTAATTAGAACCTCATAAAATGGAATTTTGAGTAAGATTTTTAAGAGTATTTGATGCAAGTTGAAATAAAAGTTAAGATGCTTTAATTTAAAATTATTCGAATATATAACACAAAAAACTTAGATAAACCATTACTTTTTAAACGAATTTTAAAGTTTACAGCTTTTTTTTTATGAAAAAAAGGAAAAACATTTTTTTAATGAGGAAATGGAAAACTCGAAAGCTACCCATTGAAATTATACGGTGTTTCTATGGTTAGTGTACGACTTTAACACACCAAAACTACACCATTTTTTAACCAAACTTTATGAGGGAACCTATGATACAAATGTACAGTTTGGTTCCAGGAATGGAGATATGAATGGATTTGGGATTATGGTGGAAGTTATTTGGGATTTCTGGTTTATGGGGATGGAGAAAATTGTATGGGATATTCATAAAACAAATGTAAATGTTCTTCTTAAATTTGGCTAAATCGAACATATATACATTATCAATTTTGGGAAAAGTTCCTATTGTTATCAAAACAAAGTATATTTGAAAACTTCAACACTTAATAATTTTTTGATTAGTTCATGACAAACTTCCATAAGCCATACTACACCATCTAGCTACTTCAATTGTGCAAGGATGAGCATCTGTTAACCTCCTTGTTTTCAGTTGAAAAATCTTGAATGGTGGCATAAGTTGTTTAATTTCTTAAGAACAGGTGTTAGTCCCTACAAGATATCTATAAAACAAGGCCAGTGACGCAACTGCACGAGGATAGCTGAATGGAGTGAGCGTTTATTAATTTATTTTATCCTTAATAATTTTTAATATCCTTATAAAATAAAGTTAAGTTAAAAATTTTTAAAAAAGGACAATTTTACAATTTAATAAAATTTATTTCAAAAAAATTTTAACAGGTATTACAGTTACAGATGTTTAAATATAACAAATTTTTAGTTTTTAAATCGTTTAAACCTGTTAAATAGAGGATTATACTAAAAAGTTACTTATTTTCAGAGATCTAAATTCTTTTTCACAAGTTCCTAACTGAAACTGTTTGCAAGATATAAGGTGTCAAGAATATTATAATACATGACTTTCGAATTCATTAATTTAAAGTACCGTATAGCAATCCTTAAGTTTATCAATCAGCTCTCATTTCTTGTTTCTTAATTGAAAATTTAAGGCTTTACCGATATTTGGACGGCTCTACCTCCGTAAATAGTGAGTGTACAGAAAATTAATATTTATATTATTTTAGTTTTAAATAAATATAAACATTTTCTGAACACTCCAATGAGAGACATTAAGAAATCAAATATTTAAGCACATTATATTTAAAAATTCTTTGAAAATTTGCAAAAAAAATTTATAACAACATTATATAAATTTTAATTAATGAAAACTTGGGAAAGATTGCAAATGTTAAATATGAAACATACAAACGCCTTCATACATTAGTAACATAATTTATTTAAATTAATTTCTATTTTTCAAGAATCTTAACTTATAGCCAATGTAATTTATATTTTTATGTAACTTTATGAGTAGGTACTTTTATATACACGTTCTTATACCTTCTCTTTATTTTGTAAACTCTACTGTATAGTATATATAATATGTATAAAAGTTACATAAATTTAACTTTTCCGTATAGGCCTGGCTATTTAAGTAAAATTTAATTTCAGACTTATGTTTGATGAGAAAAAAAAAGCAGAAAATAAATTGCAATTCCAAGTAAAAAATCACTTTTTACAAAACATCTAAAAATATAAACCAGTGAAATACAAAAAGTTACAAACAATTTTTTGAAATATAGTTAAAGTAAACAATTCAATTTGTCAAATACTCTGAGTTTATAGGATCTGAAGCAAATGGAAAAAACTTTTTTATTTTCGAACCAGGATAGATTGGTTTAAAATCAAATAACCTTCAAAACAAAAGATGTTAATTAAAATTGCGTTATGGAAATCATTGATTACAACATTTGCTTTTTTAGTTGATTTCATAAAATTGTGATTTGAAATAATTTAAAATTTTCAAAATGATAGGTACTCGTTATAGTTATTTTCTTATGTAAGACTTTTAGTTATTGGACTCTGTTATTACAGAGATGGGTCCGATTCCCTAAAACGCTATAGGTGGTAGTCCCTGGGTTTTTCAGAAGTATGACAAATACACTTCCCACCGTAGCTAGAATATTAGGATTAGTATTCCAACTATTACAAAATACAATGACTTTAGAGAAAGGAGCAGATTTCTGTAGATTGGTCAAAAAGTAGAAGAAAGTTCCTATTGTTATCAAAACAAAGTATATTTAAAAACCTCAACACTTAATAATTTTTTGAATGTATTAAACCCTTAGAAAATGTATTGAAAAGTTGGAATTTTTTTGCCAAAATGTATCAAATAATAGAAGTGATTGATTACAGCTAGAGATGGGTAGTTTGAATATAAATTATATCTATATATATAAATTTTGAAATGTGTGTATAATAATAAAAATGTATTAAGAGAAGGAAAGTTAATATGTATATACATTTTTTGGACTATTCCATAATATAGTTTTTACAATTTTTTTCAAATTAATTCTATTTTCCTCTTATTCCCATTTTTTTCAAAAAAAAAAATGAAAATCTTTTCATTGTTACCACAATTTTTTCTATAAGTTTTTGTATTAACACTAAAATTTTTTTTTTGCCAAAGTTTTTATTACGCAAAGAAAAATGTAAGTTACTTTTATTCTATTAATTTTTAATGCTCCCAAATGGCTAATAATGGTAAGTTTTTATTCTTTTCCTTTTATTAATTTTTATTTTATCTTCAGTTTTTCTTTTATAGAACGTTTTTTGTTTTCAACACATACATACACATCATTTTATTTTTTTCTTTTTGTCACATTTTTATTTAACGATTTAAGAAAAATCTGGAAAATAATTTTACAAATTTTCTTTTTAAATTTTCTTTATTGCTATAGGGATCAAAATTTTTTTAAAATTTTACAAATTTTGATTTTAAATAAGATTGGCACTAGTTTTCGTTAACCTGAGTTAAGACCCTGCGAAATTTATTTCCCATTTAATGAGAAATAATGTCCTGGGGTTTTATTTCTCATAATAATTGGGAAATAAAGCCCCTACAATATGGAAAATAGAAAATAGGTTTGAACATTACAAAAATGAACTTTATTACATATTTAAAGAGAAATTTAAACTCGAGGCTTTATTTATCAAGAAGTGGAAGACTCAGTTAAAGGAGAAACAACACCCGGGACTTTATTTAGACTCATAGTACACCCGGGACTCATAGAAGTCGTAGTTCAACTCAAAAGAGAATAAAACCCCGGGTCTTTATTTCTCAATTACTATGAGAAATAAGACCCCAGGGCGTTATTTTTCATTGAACGAGAAATAATACCCCGGAGGCTTTATTTCCCAGGGTCTTAGTTCAGGTCCTAGTTTTCACTTTTTATTAAATTGGGTAGGACTGAAATTATGAACCAAGCTCGTTATTGCCAAAATAAATTTGTTGAATGAATAATGAAAGTATAGCAGTGATTAAAAGTTTCAAAATTCTTTGAATCATCAAATAAATATAACAGGAGAAAATTAAACTAAAATTGAATCATACATATAAACTATATTGATATCAACAAAGTTAGGAGTATAGTGCACAAGTTTGAGTAAAGTACAAAATAGAGATGTTCGTGGTATAAATGATTCCAGTGTTAGTTGAACGCTCACTTTAATCAGCCACCGCACCCCACTCTTATACCCCAGCTGCACAAGGGCCACTGTATTTTAGATCTAAATTATTTAATTAGTAATTCTAAGCCTTTGATATTTAAAATAAAATTAAATTTAATATAATACTTGGAATTTGATTTTTTACTAAAATAAAAAATAATTGCATGGGTTTCTGCTACTGACCATATATTGATAAATCAAAGAGACCAATATTAAATAAATTTTTAAATAAATATTTTCCAAAAATGTTAAAATATAATAATGGACCTTTAAATTTTGTATAAGTACTACTAAAAAAAAATTTTTAACAGGTACTTAAGTTACAGGTGCTTAAAAATTTCAATTTTCAACCACTTCCAGCTCCTAAACAGGGACGTGACAAAAAAAATTTCTTAACCGACTACTACTTTTTTGGAGGATTTAACTTCTACCAACTGTTTTAGCAGTTCAAAAGTTATATGCATGGGAGGCAAAAATTTTGCAAAAATTTAGTTTTGGATAACGGTAATATTTAGTACCGTATGGTAACCCATTTTGCTTTTTAAAAATTTATAAATCTTATAAAAACAGCTGTCTCCTTTCGTTTCCAAATTGTAAATATATTTAACATAAATGTTGTTATAACTTAAATAAAGGGCTTTTACCGACTTTGGTGAGGCTGTATCTCCGTAACGGGTGGGGCTACAGAAAAAAGTTTTAACAATCAAAAAATTAAAATTATCTACTTAGCCGTAGTTAGAAACGGATGGACGGATGGACGGACAGACAGAGTGAAACTATTAAACCATTAAACATATATCATTGTAAAATTTTTAAGGTTACTTTGAGAATTTAATTACCAGTAAAGAGAGTTAAGTATTTACTTAACAATTCCTAAGAAGTAATTTACTTTGGATTTCGATATAATTTTGTAATTATTTGTGAAATTTAATTACTTTTGTAATTATTTTCGATATTTAAATTTTATTTTGATAATTAATTGCTTTAAAATAATAAAATACAAAAAAATACTGAATTATCATAAGAGTTAGAAATATTTTTGAAAAATTCTCCGGCAGGACATAATTTTTGTTTAATTCTTAATTTTACGTCAGAATTTCGAAAAATAATTTCTATTTAAAGTTTCTAATTATTTTATTTGTTTATTTGTTAAAAACCTTGCAATAAGTTTTCATATTTCATTTTAATAGTTTACGTTGAAATATCCTCCACTGTACGTCATGAATGTTATATAATATAAAATATTAATTTAGATGGAACCGTTGTTTTGTTTTTAATCAAAATTTGAACAGTATGATTTTCAAAAAAACTATAATAAAATGGAAGGTTCTTTTGTTAGCGATTTTATTAATTTTATTAAGCAGCATAAAAAAAAGGGAAACGGAATCGATTGATATAAACTCCATAAATATTAATAATATTAGCAAAATATAAATATAATATATTTTTTGCAATATTTTTGAAAATATAGCTATTAGCAATAAAATTCATTTATATTTTTAGTAATAATATTATTATTAATATGTTAATGTGTTGTCAAAGAGTATGTTGAATAATATAAATACTATGTTTATATAATTGACAGTTGCAGTTTAGATGCAATGTTTTAAAGTTACTTGAAGAAAACGGAATACGTATCCGAAAAACTTGTAGACCAATTTGTCTTTAACAGTATAGAAACCATCTCATTAATGCATGCAGCTTTTCGAAAATATTCATCATCGAAATCATCGATCAGCATCGAAAAATAAATCGATCTAACGGAGTATGTCTGTCCGTTCGTCCTTGTGTCGGCACCATAAGTCAAAAAACTAAAAGAGCTATAGTTTCAAAATTCACACAAGTCTATTCTCTCACAATACATTTTTAATGTTTACAAATACATTTAAAGGTTTCCTTGACGAGGCCTTGAAAATTATTGTAAGCTCTGAGAATACCGAACCTTGTATCATATATTCTGAGCGGAGTGAGTTTCGTAATATACGACTCGAAGCTGATTCTTACTAAATTATAGTTTAAAATGATACTCTACTCTTAAATAATATAAATTAAGGAGAAACAACAAAAAACAAATTTAAAACAAAAATAATAATTTGTTTTATGCTCTTTATTTACAGCCCGACTTTGAAACTTGGTTAAGATCATTAAAATATTATTATAGATTTCATTAAATTTTCAATAGATATCATAATATAGTGTTGAGTTGTTAAAGTAAATCTAAAATAAAACTTAGCATTAACAAAATATTCAAAAACATTATAAGGCGATATGGCAAAAGTTTCGATTCGAATGTCCCCTGGAAACTTATGACTCAAAAAAAAAGGTTAAAATCCCTAGGACATTGTAACTTCGATAAGTGAATCCAAAGTTTCTCGGAAATTTTGGCTCCATTGCCTGGAATATTAAAAAGTTCAAATTTTCATCATAATCGGCTGAGCAATTTGGGAGTCAATTCGCTACATAAAAACAAGCAAATAAACAAACTTTAATTTTTTGTATATATAGATAGATTTTAATGAAATTTTATTATGTTTTCTATACGAATAATGAAAAATTAGTTTTCAAAGTGATCTAAAAACAAACGAATCAAACACCAGCCTGAAATTCAACTTCTTTTTATTTCAAATAAATTTACCATAATTAAAATTAATCAAAATAATTTATAAAATTCAAATACTTCATATTCTAATCATTATTCGGTTTTACTTTACTGTTATTTGAAGTATTAAGGTCTTCCATTTATTTAAAATTTAAGTTTTTAAAATTAATTAAACATTTAGGCGGTAGTTTATTGTACTAACAGGGTCCTATTGCATCAATCACTTATCATTAATTAATAATTACCAGATAATATTATTTTTGATAAATTAATTTTGTTTTTTAACAAATATAAACTCCCTGTCAGTTATATTCTTCATCAAATTTTATATTAACATAAATATTTTATACTAGCAGATTTACCCGGCGTTGCCCGGAAGCTTGCAAATTGTAAAAAAGCAAGTTTCAGCCAATTTTTTGAGATACTATTTTGCCTATAAACACCTTTTTATAGGTTTTTTCGTTGCTTTGCTATATATTAGAAATGATTTAACAGATTAACTTCAAATTTCGTATATGTGTTCTTCTTTGAAAATGAAGTTCAATTTACTAACAGACTTGAAAGTAGTTAACCCCTCCCGACCCGACGATTGTTCAAAAAAAAATTTGTAAGTAAATTACGTCCAATTTTTTAAAGTAGGTACAACTTCTTTGAATTAGGGGAATACTTAAAAAAAAGGTTTGTCGAGTTCTTTTAATCGATTGCGAAACAAAAACTTTAAAAAACAGTTTGCAAAACAATTTGAACGATTATCTCTAATTTTTCTATACATGCTGCTTCTTGACAATTTGGTGCTCCTTGACGATATAGTTGAGGATGGTAGGTTTCCGGTGAACAATGTTAACTGAATTAAAATGACTATAGGTCAAAAGGGGATTTTCTTGAATTGCCAACGCTTGAATAAAATATAGTCGATGGTTTAGAAAAGGTTTAAAAATTCGCTTTTCAACTTATATTTTGTTTAGTCCTGAAAGTTGTTCCTCGTTTTTTTATGATTTTATGAGAGAAATGTAGGCTTATTTTTTGGTATAACTGTTTTAAAATACTATATATTTAAGCATTATATATAACAAATTGAATTTTTTGATTTTTAGATTTCATTTGAAGAAAACTGAAAATTTCATTGAATCTTTGTTCAAAACGCACAAACAGGTCAAAATCAAATTAACCCTGTGGGTTTTAATTAAAATGCTGGTACAAAATTTTCAATAAAATACTTTTAATCGTATAAGAAAATAAAATATATAGAAAACTTCATAGCGTCGTCGTGGAAAATGGGTTAATCGAACTTAACTTAAACTTTTTGCAGCCTCTCTTTTAGACTACAAAATCAACCTGTAAAATTGGTCGCAAATCGAAAACACAAAATTTTTTGAAAGTCCGCCAGGCCGAAATGGGTTAATTTATTCCAACCAAATTTATACAACTAAATGCGGTTGCTAAGTGGAACATTTGTGCAAAATTTCAAGTCAATCGGTCAAACAGTTTTGACTCGACATCAAAAACATTGAAAAAGCTTCTTTGCACCCTCGTGCCCAAACGGGTTAACCGAACTCAACAAAAATTTGTGCCAGACTTTATTTTCGACTGCGAAACCACCTTGTAAAATTGGACACAAATTGGAAACACAAAATTTTTTGGAAGCCCACCAGGCCGAAATGGGTTAAATTATTCCAACCAAATTTATGCAACTAATTGCGGTTGCTAAGAGGAACATTTGTGCAAAATTTCAAGTCAATCGGTCAAACTGTTTCGGCTCGACATCAAAAACATTGATAAAGCTTCATTGCGCCCTCGTGCCCAAACGGGTTAACCGAACCCAACAAAAATTTGTGCCAGCCTCTCTTTTTGACTGCAAAACCACCATGTAAAATTGGACACAAATCGGAAACACAAAATTTTTTGGAAGCCCGCCGGGCCGAAAGGGGTTAATTTATTCCAACCAGTTTTATACCATTAATTCCGTGTAATAAGAAGAACATTCGTGCAAAATTTCAAGTGAATCGGTCAAACCGTTTCGACTCGACATCAAAAAAACGAAAAAGCTTAAAACGGCTCTGGAGCCGCAACCTGCTGACTTATAAAAATGCGACATAGCCTATGTCACCCCCCGGAAAATTATTCCTCTAAAATTTGGTGTCAATCGGACCAGTGGTTTTCACGTGAATCCTGGACAAACAAACAAACAAACAAATAAACAAACAAACAAATTTTCTTCTTTATATATTAGATTATTTACATATTAACAGATTAGTCTGAAAAATCTCAGAATTTTTCGAATTTTAGAAATTACTTTGTATTCAAATGAAATATATACATCCGAAGAGTCAAATTTTGTTTGTTGTTGTTTTAGACGGGGGGGAAAGCAAGTCTCCCTTACACCTAGGCCTTGCGGCCCGTTGTGCACTCCTCATTAAATACTTTCTATATATTTATAACTACTATATTATTTATTTTGTTTATATTATATATTTGTATATTTATATTATATTTGGTCACCATGGGGACTCGTAAAGAAAAATTATTTTTCAATAATTTTTTTTTCTTAATTAAATATTGTATGACCTGACCGGAAATCGAACCCGGACCCCCTCGGTTAATAAGCCAAATGCTTACCCACTGCACCACCGAGGCCCCTAGAGTTGAATTTAATATTTAATTTAATATTTACTTAAAATTTTATATTTTAATAAAAATATACAATTTGAATTATAATATAAATAATTTATCTAAAAAAAAAAGCAATTGCCTCTGGGCTCAAAAACATTTTTATAATACAAAAAACATTTGCATTTAATATTTTGATTTACAAGGTCTTTTTAATTAAATATTCTTTAAATAAATATAATTTGTTAAGTTTTTTGTGATTTTAAATATACGTTCTAGAAACTGTTTTCCACCTTCAATATTTGAATTAAATAAAAATTTTATAACGATTTGCCTGTACTATAACACCTTTTTAATACACAAAGGTAAAAAAAAAGTTAAAGCTTTTAAATCTACGTACAACTCGAATACCATTTTAATTTTCAAAATAATAATAAAAACAAAAATCAAATTAAAATTAGTAATGTCAGAATAAGTTTTGCAACTTGACTTTTGCGTATAAAAAGAATTAACTTTCTAATTTTTGGAATTCACATAATCTAAGAAAAAGCTTTTAAGTTCATCTTTATCACAGCTTAAAATATTTTCAGTCAAAAAACGGTTGCCAATAAAAGGACACTCGTTCTGAGAGTCAGAATTAATGAAACTATATAATCATATACATTAATATCGGGTCATTCGGTTCGCAAAATTGACGGTCGCTGCTGAATTAATATTTTATAAATTGTATATATTAGTCGGCTTATTGGGACGGAAAATAGACGGTGCGGCTGAATTATTTACCTATAAATATATTTCTTAACCGAATCAATGAGCTGGTCAAAAAATCGACGATCGCAACTGAATTATTTTTTTATAAATTTAAATATTAAAATAATATAAGTGCCAAAATCGTTTGTCTTTTCTACGTTTCTAGTCACTAGTATGTAATAGATTTGACAAACATTCAATATAAAATTCGTCATGAAAAGCTTTTTTGACATTTAAAATGTCAAATTAATAAATATTCATTATATTCTATTTTATATTCCATTAAACCTCAGTTTATTATAGAAAAGAGTCAGCAAATAGGATCTACAGAAGAAGAATTAATTAAATTTGCCTAAAAGACGATTAGTAATTATACTACAGTGGTATTTGAACTAAAAGCATTTAAGCATTGAACTAATTAATTACCTTACACCTTGATTCCTAATTTATTAAAAGAAATTATTTTCGTATTTAAAATTTAATTTAAATATTTCATTAAAATAGTTCAATAGTTATATAAAGATTTCGAAAGAAATTTTCATTTGATTGAATTCGAAAATATTAAAAATTACCAAATACAAAATTAAAAATGTTTTTATGAAATAACTAGCTAATACCCGGTGCGCGTTGCTGCGCCTCTCAATGGAGGTTTAATTGAATTTGATGTTACTGCAAAAAGTTAACACAAAACTTACACACGGTTTACACATGTAAATTTTAAAATGTGTGAAAGCAATCTTTTTAAAACGATTTTTATAGGATTATTCTAGTAATTTTTAAAACTTTCTGTAATTCACAGCAGTACGAACTACTTTCCAAATTTTGACGTAATTTACTTCCAAAAAATTTTTTTTGAAAAATCGTAGGACCGACTGTTAACAGACTCAACTCCATTTTCAAGTTGCTTCACACATATAAAATTTGAGGTAAACCGGTCAAATCGTTTCTAATTTAGAGTTAAGTAACGCAAAAATCTATTAAAAGCCACTGTGTCCCACTGGGTTAACGGAACTACACTTTCTCTTTGGGCAAAGCAGTATTGCGCAAAATTGGACGTAATTTGCTTCCAAATCACTCAACAAAATTTTTTTGAAGCTTTCTTTTTAGCCAAGCAGTACTTCGCAAATTTTGACAATATTAGATTCCAAAATTATTTTGACCAACCATTATTTTGTCAAACCGTTTTTAATTTAGAGTTAAGTATTGAAAAAACCTATAAAAAGCTGTTGGCCCCAATGGGTCAATGCAAGTCAATATAATTTTTCTGTGGGTTTTCTTTTTAGGCAAAGCAGAATTTCATAAAATCGGACAAAATTCGGACCCAAAATTTTTTTTGATACCCCGTTGGCCCAACATGGGTTAATAAATTCCAAAACTGTTAATAGTGTCAACTCAATTCTCAAGGAGCATCACGTATACAAAATTTTAAGTCAATCGGTCAAACCGTTTCGAATTTAGAGTAAAATATTGAAAAAACCTATAAAAAGCTGTTGGGCCTCAATGGGTTAATGGAACTCAACAAAATTTTTTTTGGGGCTTTCTTTTAAGCCAAAGCAGAATTTCGTAAAATCGGACAAAATTTGAACCCAAAATTTTTTTTGACCACCCGTCGGCCCGACATGGGTTAACAAATTCCAAAACTGTCAAAAGTGTCTACTCAATTCTCAAAGAGCATCACGTATACAAAATTTGAAGTCAATCGGTCAAACCGTTTCGAATTTAGAGTAAAGTATTGAAAAAACCTATAAAAAGCTGTTGGGCCGCAATGGGTTAATGGAACTCAACAAAATTTTTTTTGGGGCTTTCTTTTAAACCAAAGCAGAATTTCGTAAAATCGGACAAAATTTGGACCCAAAATATTTTTTGACCACCCGTCGGCCCGACATGGGTTAACAAATTCCAAAACTGTTAATAGTGTCTTCTCAATTCTCAAAGAGCATCACGTATACAAAATTTGAAGTCAATCGGTCAAAACCGTTTTCATTTAAGAACAAAGAAGTTTAAATACTTGCACCACAGCCCCAACTTGGCGGTACGTTAGAGCAAAATTTTTGGGCCACGATTTCCTTCCACACCCAAAAACCCCTATATACAAATTTTCATGAAAATCGGCTGGGCAGTTTAGGAGTCTATTCGCTACATACAAACATACATACAAACAAACATTCCCTTTTATATATATAGATTTCTATCAAATATTAAAATTATAAAATGTCTTGATAGAACACTGCATATTATATAAAATACAAAAAATTTTTGATTCCTTTCTAAATTTTTAACATTAAATGTAAAATTTATATAGGATTTAAATTTTATCTACGATTCTAATACTTCTTCCTTACAACAACCGAAAATGACACTAGCAATGTATATAGAATAATTGGAATCTAATCAAAGACCAAGGCAAAATTAGGTAGCAAAGCAATAAAGCAATAACAAGATAAAATAACATAATCTACCTACATAGAATCGAATAAATGAATAATTTTCCCTTTTTAATTTTTTTTTTCCAATTTTCATCTGTTTTTCTTATTTTTGTTTATTATTAAAATTTTCGAATAAATTAATTTGCTCTTATAGCTTGTTGCATTTTAATACTATTTAAAATTCAATAGAAATCAAGTTACAAAATGAAAATTAACCTTATTAAAATTCTTTTGCAAAATCTGCAAAAATAATATGAAAAATTTGATTTTAGTATTCTTCTAGTCTCTAGTAAACGTTTATATTTCCTACACTCGCCGCGCCTTTGTTTTAGGCTAGCCTTTATATTAAAGTTATGGAAAAATATTTTATCAAACCTCAAATAGGTTTTGGTAATGTGCCATTTATCTATATTGCATTTGACTGTAGTGTAGTTTGAAAAGATTTCGGCCTAGCCTGGTATTTCATTTGACCAAAATAATTCTCAGAATATTGATTGTACATTTACAAGAAGATTCTGAAAATATTGGCATATTAAATTTGGATTTATTACCTGATTAATTAAAAATAGTCACTATGAGTACCCATTTGGCTTATAAACCGAGGCAGAACCTGTTCATATGTTTCATTGAAAAAAGGCATTATTGAAAAGCTTAGGACGCAAGGCTTAAATGTTAAGACAGAATATGCTTAACTTCTTTAAGAACAACAGCTACTTACATATGTGACATTTTATGATTGAGTAATTTAAAATACTGACGCTTAAATTTAAAGCTGTCATATAAAACAGTTATCTAGTGCTAGATACCCATAATTTTTTAAAACAGGTGCAATAATTTAGTCGTACCTGTCTACTATCTGATCATTTTATTTTCCCTTGTTTAACATTTATACAGAAACTATTATTGACGAAACGTAATATATTTTTTAATCATTCTATTATTTATTTGATTCTTAATAAATCCAAGATATGATGTTGTGATGTGATATTGTTGTGTTCGATAAAATAAAATGAAAAACTTAGAAAATTATTAATTTCATAGGAAATATTAATGAAAAAGTGAGTAAACCGTAAAGAGAGAAAATAATAATTTTTGGAAATTTATTCAACAGAAAAGACAAAATAATTCCGGTATTATTGGAACGTTAAATAAAATATATATTGTATAATATATCGATACATATTACAATATATCTACTAAAACTTGAAATTGGAAAACTGATGATAGGTTTGATATTTATAATTAAATTTGCATAAAAATTGTAAAATTCAAAATAAAAATCAAACAAGCACAATTATAAATTTAAATAAGAATTGATAATTTTTCAGGAAAACTGTTTTGATATTCAGTTGATTGTAGGTAACTATATACTAATCAATACATAATAAAATGGTGTTATTGCGAAGTATGTCAGTAGCTTATAAAATATTTTTCAAATGGTTATGATATTTGATAACTAGGGCATTTTCAAAATTGTGAGAAAATAATCATAAAAAAACACGGTATATCAGGAAAATTTTCAATTGACAAGGAATTTTTAAAGATATAATTTGCAAATTGGGTTTGTATTTTTGTTTTTTTTTTTTTGAATATTTAGAACATTCGTAAATTAAAAATTAGTTTTCTTCACAAAGATTTTAAAATATTTTACTTTAATGTTTTTATACCATCAACTCTGAAGTATTACCTTGTACCCCAATAGTGTATAATAGTTTGTTTTAAGTAGTTTGAAACGTCTATGTTTTTTGTGTGCGGCAGACATTCGCTGGACCAATTTGGTTCGAGGTTAATCTTACGATTGATGAAGAAAGTATTCATACCAAATTTCATCAAAGTCGGTGGAAATTTACGCGATTTATCGTTCTTATCTGACTAATCGCGTATTAGTAAGCCTGACGCCTTTCATGTGGAAGGTTCGGGGTCATATCTAATAAAAAAATATCATAAAATTGAATAATTATATCGTAACAGTTAATATCGTAATATAAAATTTGATTTAATAAAAATACATAAATAACTATTGTGTTAGATAATAAATGGCGAACAAAATTATCATTTGTGCAGTCATAATCTTATCCAATACCTACAGTCGATTAGTCAATGGCTTACTGAATATTATAATAATGAAGTGGAAAAGGAATTAAAAAAATTGGGAAGAGTGTAGTAGAGTAGACTGTGTCAACTCTGGGATACCCGTATGACAGTAATACAAACATATTATCCGGTTTATTACTTTTGGCAAAATTTCAAACATTTAGCTTTATTATGTATAAAGTATTACTTATGTGAAATATGAAGTTGCATACTCACTGCACTAGACCAACCAAATTTTTTAAACACCTTGGCAATAAAACTAAACTATTTTTGGCAAAATTTCAGGCAGCCAACTTAATCAAGTGTAAAGTAATGCTCATATAAAAGAAGGAGCTGTATGGCAGCTACTCGAACCCACTGCAGTAGATCAACCAAATTTTGCAGAAACTTTGGCCATAAAATTAAACTACTTTTGGCAAAGTTTCAGACACGCAGCTGTAATAGGTACAGAGTAATGCTCATATAAAACGAGGAAGATTATAGTTGCCCTTGTCAACTTTTAGATACCCGTGCATACCCACTATGGTGTATAAAATAACCGTAATTTACTTCCCTTATACATTTAACTCATTACCCCATAATTTTGACGTAAAAAAAAAAAAAAAAATCACAAAACAAAATTTTTATTCATTGTCCCATAACTTCAGCTTACAAAAAAAAAAAAAAAAAAAATTAACAAAAAAAATATATTACAAAAAAAAACGAGGAAGATTATAGTTGCCCTTGTCAACTTTTAGATACCCGTGCATACCCACTATAATGTGTAAAATAAACCGTTATTTATTTCTCTAATGCTAGAATATATTACAAAAAATATAAAAAAGTAAAATAGTTTAAAAAAATTTAACTCATTATCCTATAATTTTTGATTAAAAAAAAAAAAACAAAAAAAAAAAATTTTAATTCATTATCCAGTAATTTTTGCTTAAAACAAAACAAAAAAAAAAAAAAAAATGCCCCATCCTAAAATTTGGCCCGAATTATGTCCAACTTTGCCAAATAACTTGTCCTATTACTTTACCTGGCCAATTTTAATTTTAACCTCCTAACTTTATTAGATTCACAGTTATTGAACTGAAAACTTTGTATGGCAGCACCCTGAAAATGGGGCCGTAACATTTTGAAACCTCATGTAAGTGTTTGATTCATTATATAAGTAACAGTTTGTAATTTTCATCCTCGTAGTATAATTAGTTTTGAAGAAATTCATATTGGTGCAAATAAGTTGTATGGCAGCCCCCCGATAATGGGGCCGTGACATTTTGAAACTTCATATAAGTTCTTGATTCATTATAAAACTAACCGTGTGTAATTTTCATCTTCCTGGTATTATTACTTTTGAGGAAATTCATATTGGTTTAAATAAGTTGTGTGGCAGCTCCCCGAAGCTTTGGTCTGGTTTTAACCAAAAAGAATAGGGAAGGTAAAAAATGTCCAAAAAATGTTTTATGTTAATTTCAAAACTCTAGCTCTAATTTTTCAATTCTATCTCTTGTAATTAATTTTTAATTCACGAATATACATATTAAACCTAAGCAAAATAAGCATCATATAATCATTATTATTATTATTATTATTATTTTATTAATATATTTGTCTAGGATGAGGTGTAACAAACGCATTCAATTAAATGTGTTTTGTTGGATGTGTTCAATTATTAAAAAATAAAATATTAATGTTTTGTTGAATGTGTTTTATTTTAGAAAATAAAATATCATAAATTATCGTAAGCAGGCCAAAATATATTTTATTAATTTTTAATAAAAAATAATAAACAAAAAAAAATTTTTTTTAGTTTATGAAAAAATTGATTTCAGTTTTAAAAATCACAGAAGGTTTTCTGGGAATTTTAAATAAATAGTAACTCATTTTGGTATTAAAAACTAAGACTATGCTTCATATGAATTTGTAGTAAGTCTTCAATAGTTTCAGTTAAAAACTGAAATAATGGCGAAAGCCGAATGTACGCTTTGTTGCGTTGCTTGCTTTTTGATTTGGAAAGTAAATGAAGAAAGCAATGTTTCAAAGCAATTTCAAAGCTTCCCTCATCTCATCCCTGAAATAAAGCCAAATGAACTGAACCTTAGTAATCAAAGCAAATATCTTTTTTTACTTAATTATGTAGGTATAATAAAAAAAATCAAAAAATTAATTTGCATTTGATAATGCAAAACTCAATTCCTAATTCAATTTTATGTCCATAATAGGTACATAATTAAACATGTTGAGTAGGTCATTGTTAGGATGTTGGCAACATACAAGTATTTCGATTTGAATCTAAACAAAGGTTATGAAACAATGTACAGAGCTTAGTAACATTTTCAAAATATGTCTACATAAAGTTAATAGATGGAGAAATAGATCATTATTGAAACAAAATAAACCTATAAAAAAATTTCAAATCTTTTAACAAACAATTTTGTCGAATTTAAATTAAAAAATTTAAAATTTAAACAAGTAGGTACGTAATTGAATAAAAAAAAAATTAATTGAAATTAAAAAAAAAAATTCACCAAGAAGGGATTTGAACTAGGGACCCCGAAATTTTATCAAATTTAAAACATACAAAAGGTAGACTACATAACTTATTATTCATCTTCAAATTTTTAAGAAACAACAAGAAGTTATATAAGTCATTTTTTTTTGTGTATCAATTACTAGAATCGAAATATAATCTACGTATTACAAAATGTAACAGTTTCGACTTTATTTAAGAAAATAATATTGATATACAATATATGTACATGTATATAATGAAATTAGAAATAATTCTTATTAGAAAAAGTTTTTCTTTCAATTGACATTCCGTCATTCTGTGACGGGCCAACAGCTAGTATTCATATAATGATCATCATGATCAAAAATTATCATCATATTCATAATGATTTTAATTCATAAATCTCAAAGTACAAAGTCCAAATCTAAAATTTTTTTAAAAATTTTACGCATCATTTAAATCGTATGAAATCGTAACTCGAAATCGTTATCTATAAAAAAAAAAAAACAAACAAAAAAAACAAACAAAAACAAAATTCATATAAATTAATGTTAATACAAGATGTGCAGACAAATTTCAAATTTTTATATGAAAATATTGGAGTTAAAAAAGTTAGTTGTTCGAGAGTTATTCGCAGTTTTGGTCCGATCTTAACCAAAAACAAGTAATGATAAAAAACCAAGGGTTTTTAAAAAAGCACATTTTCAAAATAATATACCGTTTCATACTAAGTATTTTATCGGAATATAATGTTCAAGCTTCAATATTAACGTTTAAGGAAATATATACGTTGGTGACTAAGTTAATGCTTACTTATAAAAAAAGTAAATATTTTATTTGAAAGTTCTAATAGCCCTTCAATGGGGAAGGTTGCCAAATTTCTCAAGGACCTAACTTCATCAAACCCCCCCCCCCCCCTCCTTCTTCATTTTTGTAGTTTCTAGGAATTAAACCAAAATTTGGAATTTTACTTAGAACTTTATTATCTAAGAAAAAATGGGTAAAACTGAGAGACACTTTCTTCAATTTAAGGAACCGTTTTTAAATTTAAGAAAAACCTTTAACATATGTTAAAATATAATGTTGGACCTTCAAATTTTGTATATTAATAAAAAAAAAATTGGACAGGTATTCAAGTTACAGGTGCTTAAAAATAGCAAAATTTCAATTTTCGAGCCCTTATAGCTTCTAAACAAGGGGCTTACCAAAAAAATTTTGTTAACCGACTCCTACTAACTTTTAAGGATCTAACTTCTCCCAAAATTTCAAGACCCTATCTAAAACCGTTTAAAAGATATGAGGAACCAAAATTTTTATTTTTGTAGCCCCCCGTAACAGGTGGGGCTACAGAAAAAAATTCTTCTACGAAATTATTTTTTTTGCAAAAACTACCCATGGTTAAAATTTCTTTACTCTATTTCAAACGGTGTAAAAGTTTTTGTAAACATACGGACAGACGGACGGACAGAGTGAAGCTATATAGGCACATTTTTACAAAATTTTTTGAAAATGTGCTAAAAATAGGGAGCCTAGAAATTGATTGAAAAATATTTTCTGAAAATTTCAGAACTGTAGCTCCTTTAGTTTTTGAGTTATCGTGCTGACACACGGACGGACGGACGGACGAACAGACACACATAGCTAGATCGAATTATTTTTCGATTCTGAGCCGATACGTACCCTTGACACTATATCTAGCTCCTCTAGATCGATGCGTTACAAACGGAGGAGCAATTATAATATACCCGATGTCATATATGTATGCACGGGTATAATTAACAAAATTTTCATTCATTGTCCCATAACTTTAGCTTAAAAACAAAAAAAAAAAAAAAAATTGACCCACCCTAAAAGCCCGATGGTCCGAGTGATGTCCAACTTTGCCAAGTGACTTGCCTTTTACTTTACCTGCCCAATTTTAATTTTAACCTTGTAGCTTCATTAGATTCACAATTATTGAATCGAAAACTTCGTATGGCAGCCCCCCAAAATGGGGCCGTAACATTTTGAAACTTCATATAAGTACTCGATTCATTATATAAATAGCCGTGTGTAATTTTTATCGTCGTAGTATAATTAGTCTTGAAGAAATTCATAATGGTGCAAATAAGTTGTATGGCAGCCTCCCTCGTGTGTCAGCACGATAACTCAAAAACTAAAAGGGCTAGAATCTTGAAATTTACACAAAGTCATTTTTAGACAATTTCTAGGTTCCCTATTGTTTTTTGTTAAAATCGGACCAAGGCTTCGGGGAGCTGCCATACAACCTTTTTGCACCAATATGAATTTTTTCAAAACTAATTATACTACGAGGATGAAAATTACACACGGTTAGTTTTATAATGAGTCCGGCACTTATATGAAGTTTCAAAATGTTATGGCCCCATTTTCGGGGGGCTGCCATACAACTTCTTTGCACCAATATGAATTTCTTCAAAACTAATTATACTACGAGGCTGAAAATTACACACGGGTGGTTAAATAATGGATCGAGCACTTATATGAAGTTTCAAAATGTTAGGGCCCCATTTTCGGGGGGCTGCCATACAACTTCTTTGCACCAATATAAATTTCTTCAATACTAATTATACAACGAGGATGAAAATTACACACGGTAGTTTTATAATGAAACCGGCACTTATATGAAGTTTCAAAATGTTACGGCCCCATTTTCGGGGGGCTGCCATACAACTTCTTTGCACCAATATGAATTTCTTCAAAACTAATTATACTAAGAGGAAAAAAATTACACACTATTAGTTATATAATGAATCGAGCACTTACATGAAGTTTCAAAACGTTAGGGTGCCATTTTCGGGGGCTGCCATACAACTTCTTTGAATTAATATGAATTTCTTCAAAACTAATTATACTACGAGGATGAAAATTACACACTGTAAGTTATATAATGAATCGAGCACTCATATTCGGGCAGCTGCCATGCAAAGTTTTCGATCAATTTAATAACTACGAATCTAATGAAGCTACGAAGTTAAAATTAAAATTGGGTAGGTAAAGTAGTAGGGCAAGTTACTTGACAAAGTTGGATATCATTCGGACCAACTTTTAGGGTGGGTGAATTTTTTTTTGTTTTTTATGATTTTTTTTATTTTTTTTTTTTTAAGAAAAATTTATGGGATAATGAATTAAATTTTTTTTTTTTTTAATTTTTCTTTTGTTTTTTTTTTATAATTTTTTTTTTTTTTTTTTTTGATTGTTATACCCTACACCTATAGAATAGGTAAAGGGGTATATTAACTTTGGTATGGTGTTTGTAACCACCTAAACGAAGCGAGCTAGATATGGAAAAGTATATATATTTGTGATCAGCATGACCGCCTTAGTCGATATAGCCATGTCCGTTCGTCCGTCTGTCAGTCCGTCCGTCCGTAGGCACGATAACTCAAAAAATAATGGAGCTATCTTGATGAAATTTTAACTGTAGGTTACTAGGACTGAAAGTACGGCGGGGATTGCATATGGGCGAAATCAGCCCAAGGGTTCGGATTCTGGACCTTTTAATCGATCGAAGGGCTAACGAAAATATATAAAAAATCACGATAACTCAACAACTAATGACGCTATCTTCATCAAATTTGTGCTGTAGGTTACTAGTAATAAAACAACTTCGGGGATTGCGTAAGGTCGGGATTGGACCATGCGTTCGGAACCTAGAACTTTTTGATCGAATTTAGGCCAAACGAGCATAATTCCGAAACCAATGAAGATAGAACCTCCAAATTTGGTATCAGGGTTACCCTTCCTATTTCCTAAGTGTCTTGGGAATTTGGGTTCCATTGGAGTACTGGGTCGGGGACCAGCCACACATTTTCGAAGACCTTAAAGCATATCTTTAAAATTAATAAAGATAACAACTTGAAAAAATGTAGAAGCTTCCAATTTGCCACGAGGGTGTTCTTTACTATCTCTTGCGTGGTCCCCTAATTTGGGATCAATTGGAGAGGTGGTTCAGTACCCCTCTCAGACCTCCCAAGTTTTAAAAGCTTATAATCGAAATTATTAAAAATAGTTACTTAAAATTAAGATAGACCGTTCAAATTGTGTACAAGGGTTAACTAGTACTATAAGTACAGCGCGGGCTGTATAAGGGCGAAATCAGCCCATGGGTTCGGATTCTGGACCTTTTAGTCGGTGTCAGGGACGAACATATATTAAAAATCACGAAAACTCAACAACTAATGACCCTATCTTCATGAAATTTGTGCTGTAGGTTATTGGTAATGAAACAACAGCGGTGATTACGTACGGTGAGGATTGAATAATGGGTTCGGAACTAAGAACTTTTTGATCGAATTTAGGCCAAACTAGCGTAATTCCGAAACAAATGAAGATATAACCTCCAAATTTGGTATCAGGGTGTTCCTTCTTATTTCGTAAGTGTCTTTGAAATTTGGGCTCCATTGGACTAGTGGGTCGGGGATCAACCACTCAGTTCCGAGGTCCTTAAAGCATATTTTCGAAATTAATATAACTAGTAACTTGAAACAAATGTAGAAGCATCAAATTTGGCCCAGGGTGTTCTTTACTATTTCTTCCGTGCCCCCCTAATTTGGGATCAATTGGAGTGGTGGTTCAGGACCTCTCTTAGACCCCCCAATGTGTAAAAGCTTATCATCGAAATTAATAAAACTAGTAACTTAAAATTAAGATAGAACGTTCCAATTGTATACAAGGGTTAACTAGTATTGAAAGTATGACGGGACTGCATATGGGCGAAATCGTACCATTGTTTCGGGTTCTGGAACCCTTGACAAGTTCAAGGACTAACAAACATATATCTTAAAAACACCATAACTCAAAAAATAATGCCGGTATTTTGATGAAATTTAAACTCTAGGTTATTAATAATGAAAGTACCATGGGAATTGGTTGTGGTCGAGTTTTATTTCAAAGCTAAAGAATATATTTCCTATGTCTTATGTGTCTATGAAATCTAGACTTAATTGTAGTGGTTCAGCTATGTTCAAAGGTACTTGCTGCATTTATGTAAAATTTATTTTTATATTTAAATGAATTATATGAAAAGGTGTAAATTTTTAATTGTATTTTAGAAATACATTTATTGCATATTTTGCGTTTATAAGCTTCTCTATTAGGTATATAAACTAACCATTTAAAATAATTGCAATTTTTAAAAATTTGGATTATTAAAAATATTATGCTTTGATTATCTTTTTATCACAAAATTTAATAATTAAAATTTTTTCATTTTGTAATTGAATTCGAATAAATATATTTTCATTTATTTCAAGTTTGTTTGTTTTTTAATATTTTTAAATAGATAAATTAGTAAGAATTTGTAATATTTTTTAATAGATAGTGTAATTAGAAAATGTTTTTTGTATTATAAAGTTAATTTGGTTAGCTATGTCTTACGATCAAATTAATAACAGCTTTTATGGTGTTAAAATGACTTATGGATGTGTCCTTAAATTTGAACCAAATAGGTTTAGGGTATTTCTAAGTCGGTTGCACCGACTGACTGTTTCTTTACTTGTTTTTTGTTTTTTTAAGCAAAAATTATGGGATGATGACTGAAATTTTTTTTAACTATTTTAATTTTTTCAATTTTTTTGTAATGTATATAATAGCTCAAGGGAAATAAAAAACGGTTTATTTTATTGTGTACATCATAGTGGGTATGCACGGGTATCTAAAAGTTGACAAGGGCAACTATAATCTTCCTCGTTTTATATGAGTATTTCTCTGTACCTATTACAGCTACGTGTCTGAAATTTTGGCAAAAGTAGTTTAATTTTGTGGCCAAAGTTTCTGCAAAATTTGGTTGGTCTGTTGCAATGAGTTCGAGTAGGTGCCATACAACTCCTTCTTTTATATGAGCATTGCACTCCACCTAATGAAGCTGGGTGTCTGAAGTTTTGCCAAAAATAGTTTAGTGTAATGGCCAAAGTTACTGCAAAATTTGGTTGGTCTACTGCAGAGGATTCGAGTAGCTGCCATACAACTCCTTCTTTTATATGAGCATTACTTTACACCTAATAAAGCTGGTATGTTTAAAATTTTGCCAAAAGTAATTAATGTTTATAATAATAATGATATAAAGTTTATATAAGTTAACAACAGTTATTATACGGGTCAAATTCCATTCGCAAAAGTTAACGCACTTAATTATTTCACAACGATTTTTGTCTCATCAGCAAAATTATAACAGTTGGGAAACATTAAAATCATAATTTCCCACATCGACAAATCACGTTGCAATAACATGTGAATGCAAGTAAGAATTTTTGGATAACCAAAAATTTAATTATTTTTATGTTAATATTAATTGCATAGTCAATAAAGAAAGACGTAACTTTTAATTAATTCTTTTATTTTAAAACATTTTTTCAGAAAATTATATAAAAAAAATAATAAAGTAAAAATTTAATTTTTTTTTTAATAATTCCGGAGTAGCGAACTTTTAACCTTTTTTTTTATGGTATTGATACAGAAGAAAGCTAAAACTACAATATAATTCTCAAAAAAACCAAGTATAGTTAAAAATGCCAAAGACATTTCTTATTTTCTAACCGAATTATAAAATGGTTTTAAGTTTAAATAACTCGGATTACCTTAACTTATATTAAATATAAATTGTAATGAGCTCAAATCTAATAAAGATTAAAACAGTTTCGATACCAAGAAATTTACGCAAATGAAGTTTTGATTGGTGATCTTTTCTTGAAAATTTCATTATTAAATTAATATAGAATTGTCGAAATTTTAATTTTAGTTCAACAGAAATTCATTTTAATTTTAACTGAAAATTTAAATAAATAAAATAAAATATCTTAAATTTCAATTCCAGGAAGTTTTTATAGCATTTTTTTGTTAAACAAAATCCAATTATTTATTCTTCTGAAAAAGGGATATTTAACAATTTACTTCATTTCATATGTTTTCTTTTTGCCTAACGAGTTAATAGATTTCGGAATAAATTATTTGTTATTTTTTACAAAAGAAAATTAAAAAAAAAAAACATTTTGTATTTATATTCATATATTTTTTAAAATTGTTGAAATATTCATTCTTATATTTTTCTATATTTTTCTCATTTATTATGAACCTTACAGTTTTTAAAAATACAATAACTAGGCGCATTTAAAAATACAATTTTTTTTTCGTTGTATCTACTATTGTGAATTATTAATATCTTTTCTTCATCTGTCAGAATACTTTCAAAAACAAAAAATTGAATATAAACAATCACCTAGTAATGTAATAAGAAAAAGTATGTAACAATAACAGAACAGCAGGTTATAATACAATTTCATACTTTTTTTATTATTTTTGTATACTAGACAGAAGGAAATGATTTTAATTCATACCTCCTCGGTTCTCTCCTGATATCCATGTAATAACATGATTGTATCTTATGTTAAAAAAAAATAAAATACAATATGTATTTTAACAGTTTGATTTATTCACTCTCTCAACAATATATAGGGTATACATATGGCGCATATAACAATTATTTATCATCTACCGTTTAAAATAGCGTTTTATTTAATCAAAAAGAGGAAAAACAAGTGATGAAAAAACAAAGGGCCTTTAAAAAAGCACATTTTCAAAATTATATAGTGTTTTATACTGAGTTTAATTTTGGGAATATATATGCTGGTGACTAAGTTACTTAGTTTATTAAAATAGGAAATTTTTAAGTCCTAATTCTAATAAAAATTCCAAATTTTTGAGGAAGTCACAATTTAATTCCTAAAACTTTAAAATTTTTAATGGGGTGAAATGAGGTTGGATCCCGAAAATTAACAATAGGGTATATTTTTTATTAATTAAAAAAAAATAACCATAATTTTGCTTAGTAAAATTTGGGAACCTTCTCCATTGAATAGGTTCCCAAATTTTTACCAAGCAAACTTATGGTTATTTTTTTAATTCTATTATTATCTAAGCAAAAACGGAAATCTTTCAATTTTAAGGACTCCCTTTAAATTTAAGGAAAACCTTCAACAAATGTTAAAATATAATGTTGGAGCATTAAATTTTGTATATTACTTTTAATAAAGAAAAGTTTGAACGGGTATTTAAATTACAGGTGCTTAAAAATAGCCAACTTTCAACCCCTGACAGCTAAACAGTAGGAGGGGTGACATACTAATTTTTGGGTATCTAACTTCTCCTAAAATTGAGTTTTGCGTAACGGTACATTTTAGTATCGTTTGGCTACCCTATACTTTCAGAAATTAATAAAACTTATAAAAGCAGTTGTTATTTACGGTTCTCGCATTGAAATTAATACTAAAAGAACTCATTGTTATAACAAAATATATTTAAATCTTTTCTAGCCTTTAGGAACTGCAACTCCGAAACATGTGGGGCTACAGACAAAAGTTCTTATATGAAGTTATTTCTTTTGCAATATCTGGAGATATTATTTTATCTATTAAATTATCTTTTCTCTATTTTAAACGGTTTAAAAGTTTTGTAAACAAAGTCAAGTAAACATACGGACGGATGGACAGACGGACAGAGTGAAACTATATAGGCACATTTTTACCAAATTTTTTGAAAATGTTGTAAAAAAGGAACCCATTATTATATTACGGAATAGGATATCTATGAAAGTTTACACATTTGATAAATTTTATCTTGAGCTTTAGGACTTCGAAATTTTTAAAAATTTCATTTTGTTGTTCATTAGAAATAAATAATATAATTTTATGAAATAATAAAACAGTTGTGGTTTGTCTTAATGGTTTAATCCAAAGTTACGCAATAAAAGCATCATGGAATGTTTTGTATATTTCAAATTAAAAATTTTAAAAAAGTAATTAAATTTTTATAAGATTTATTTATTAGTTACATTTTATTAATGGTAAAACGATTATAATAATTGTTGGCATCGTTTTGAAACCCCCCACTACTTTCCTTACTACTTTTGAATTATCTTCTTGTTATTATCTACTGTCTACGAACACTATGTGAAAATTCTAAAGCTGTAGCCATTTTAGTTTTTTGATTTATTGTGCTAAAGGACGGACAAACATAGTAAAATCAATTAAATTTTCGATACTGATCCGATCTTTGTACTCGTACTTGAGTCTAAATTTATCATTGATGCGCTCAAAACGGGTAAGCAATTTTAATATACCTGTGACCATTGCTTCGCACATAAATAAAAAATTAAAATAGCTATATTTATTAAATTCTTTAATAATATATATTTTTTTTTATTTTATTTATTTTATTTTATTTTTTATTTTGGGTAATCAAGGTGAAAATCATCGAAAGATACTGCGCGTAACCACATTTATGCGTGACTTTAGCACACTAAACGCACCCACTCTGCTTTAAAATATTAAAACAAGTCTAAGATACTAGCCATTAATTTAGCATTTCACAAACTCTTGGTCAGCACAAAATCCACTAGTCTAATCTTTAAAATTTAGATCTGGTATGTACACCTACTATCTAACTCTCAAAGTGCGAGTTCCTGAGATGTTTCTTTTTAATTGTATTTAAGTATTCTCAGCGATTCTTGTATATTAAAAACTATTTGCAAACGTTTACTTTTGTATTTTATTATTATCTGTTAATATTTTATTAAAATATATTTTTAAATTAAATTAGTTTCTTGGGTAACCTTGATAATTTAAGTAGAAATTTCAAGAGAAACTTAAATTTATGAAAACTTGAAAACTTTTATTCATATACAATTGTTATGACATTAAAAGCCAGTTTAACTGCTCATAGACAGACTGGCTGATAGACTATTTAGACTATTCAGAACTTATCTAATAAACAAATTTTAAAAATAAATCATAAATTTCAGTTTCACAGCTCTCTGAAAGCAAAAGCTGTTTACAGCTTGCTTTCCAAAAGGAAGTAGATTTCGAAAATTAGAATGGTATTATGTTTGTTTATTTCAAATATTTATATTAGGGTCCTATATTTCAAGTATTAATTGAAATGTAATTATTGAAAAAGTAAGTATACTAGACATCAAAATTAATAGGTAAACTCGCAGGCTAAACGTAAGTCGATCTAGGATTAGAATTCTATTTTTTTTATTAGAAAATAAAGTAAGTCGAAAAGAAATAAGTCCAATTCGATTAATACAATAATTAAAATACTTCGAAATTTCGAATATTAAGCCTCAATCCTTAACTTATTGCTCAAGGTTTTATTAACACTTTCCGTATTTTTGTATTTTCTAACTGTAAGTTGTTTAAATTCTATGGGAACCCTTTAAAAAATATGTTATATAAGATAAGATTTAATAAATTTTCTAACAGAACTTATTATAACTATATATAATATATATATTATAATATATACCAAGTATTATATACTTTTCAGAACATCTTTACGTTTATTCTTTTAAAACAATTCTATCTTGAAATTTTAAATTTTTGTTGAATTTTTCAAATGTCTTTAAAAACTTTTTGTATTCCAAGCATGAAATTTAAATTCGAATTAAATTCTAAAAGAAAGATAAAAAGCGCAAAAGTGTTATTACGGACATTAGAAACCTATAATTTTATTAATGTGATCATAATTCGAAACAGCATTGCGTAAAATATATTCATAAAACAAAATTTATGCATATATTACATTTTTAATATGAGAATAAATATACTCCACATGAAATTTTGTTACGTCCTTTCAAATTCATTTTTTCATTTTTTATTTCAAAGTCTTATATCTATAGATTGTTTTTTTTTTTTAAATTGTACTTAATAGTTGACCGCTCAAAAAGCATTTATGCGTATCTATTCGTTTTTTTTTTTAAAAAAAAAGGAAAATTCTTTGAGCACAATAAATTGTATTTGTTTGATTTGTCTAGACTAGTCAATTTTTGTTCTGTACCATGTGATATTATGCAATTATATGAATATATATATTTGATATATTATATTTTATTCATTTTAATAAAAATTTTTTTAATGTGAAACAAACTCTTGTTTCTGTTCTTAACACCCTCTAGTATGAAAATATTTTATTATACTTTAACATGTGAAATAAAAAAAACTTAAATTGTTATAAAAACGAGGAAGATTATAGTTGCCCTTGTCAACTTTTAGATACCCGTGCATACCCACTAACCGTTATTTATTTCCCCTATGCTCTTATAAATATTACAAAAAAAATATAAGAAAGTAAAATATTTAAAAAAAAATTTACCTTTTTATCCCATAATTTTTGCTTAAAAAAAAATTTTTAATTCATTATACCATAATTTTTGCTTAAAAACAAAAAGAAAAAAAAAAACATAAAAAACAAATAGCCCGCCCTTAAAGTTGGTCCGAGTGATGTCCAACTTTGCCAACTAACTTGCCCTATTACTTTATCTGCCCAGTTTCATTAGATTCACAGTTATCGAATAGATTACTTTGTATGGCACTTGCCCGAAAACGGGGCCGTAACATTTTGAAACTCCATATAAGTGCTCGATTCACTATGTAACTATCAGTGTGTAATTTTCATCCTCGTAGTATAATCAGTTTCTAAGAAATTCATATTGGTACAAAGAAGTTGTATAGCAGCCCCCGGGAAAGCTGTGGACACCCATAATGATATTTAAAATAAAATAAACCATCAATTTCCTCAAAATTTTATATTTAAAAAATAAACAAAAATACAAATAATTAAAATAATATAAAAAATTTGTACCACCCCTCTATAGATTTAAAAAAATCATAAAAACAAACATTTTTGACCTACCCCAAAAGTTAGTTCTAGAAATGTTCCAAAACAACTGGCAGCTTTCTAAAAATCGGGTCCAAATATTTGAAACTTCGGCTTGCCGTATTATATTACACGGATTTTATAATTCAACCATCTTTTCTTATAATTGGCAAAGATATGCACTCCAATTTCCAGCATTTTCGATAACACCAATACTTAACTTCTCCCGAGAATTTTATAATTTGCGAAACGAGCTTGTTTTTATAATTTACGAAACGAGCTCCCAAAATAAAGCTCTAACATTTGAAAACTTTGTAGAAGTGCTTGCCCGTTAATATTACTTACAGAGTGTAATTTTCATAGACTCAGTTTTTTAAGTAAGATATTCTGATATATTGATTCAAAAAATTTATATAGAATATATGGCTACACCAAGCCTTGACCCGATTTCATTCAAAAACAATAGTTAACCTGGAAAGTTTTTAAAAAATCATTTGGAAGAATAGTGTTTGGACTGGCAAATACACACATAGCTAGATCGACTTACTTTTCGATTCTGATCTGATCTATACCTTTGTGCTTCTATCTATCATGTCTAGTTCGATGCGTTACAAATGGAGAATCAATTTTGTACTACCTTTGCCCTATAGTGTTTGCACGATCATTGAACAGAAACATATTCATAATTTCCATAGCATATCAATTTTAAATGTTAATGTAATATTTTGTGTGATGCTTATTTGAAATGTGTGATGCTGAAATTCTCATCCAATCTTTTGCAATTGATGACACTTTTTCTTCTGTCTTTGAAATTTAAAGATATAAAAAAAATTAAAGCCCACCCTTTTTCACCTTCTTTTACAACTACCAAGTCTCGTATATGGCAAAAGAGCTTTTTTAATATTGTTTGCGCCTAGTTGTATGCAAAATTTTGAAATAATAAACATAGAGATTCATTTAAAACTTTAGACAACAAAACAGATGGGCACTCAATGTTTTAATTCGATTTACATATTTAATTTAATTTGGGTCTACAATTTAGCAATAAAATGGTGAAAAACGATTCTCTTTTAATTTTATTTCGTTATTTAAGTACAATCCTTCATTTTTATATCCAAATATGCAAAATTATATCCTCATGATATATTATTTTTGATTATTATTGGGTATCATTATTATGGTAATGTGTCATAAATTTTAATCTTTGTTGTCAGTCGGTTGTTAACTTTTTTCGGTCATTTATATATACTAGTATCGCCCTGTGCTCGAGATTCGAGCTATTTTTGCTTTTAAATTTACATACAAAATTAGTTTTTTGAAATTTATAATAGACTAATTTAACACGAAAAATTATATTTTTTTCCTATACGTAATAAAATATATTGCAACAATGTTGTCAACAATTTTTGCGCTTGAAATTTGCTAAAACAAAATTTATAATTTTTTCAGTTATAAAAACGTTGTTGTATTTTTGAATTTTATTCCTATAGCTAAAGTCGCTTTAAAGAAAGTATAATGTGGTACAGTTATTACACAAAACAAAGCGATTTAAATTCTTAATATAAATCTTGTTCTAATATACAATGTTCTGAGAATTTGATTTAATTTCTAAACATATACATACATATATTTACTGAAGTCAAGTAGCCAAAATTCGAGTTAATGGTGTCCGTCATATAGAAAACTAAACATTTTAGTACGATTTGAATTTTTTTGTATCCGTTCCGTATGTTCTGTTTCCTAATTAAAAATTGATGAATACATGCTTCAGTTCCTTTAAAGGCATTTTTTAAATCTGAACTGTCAAAAAAAAAAATTTTTTTTTTTTTTTAGCTCTGAGCGCTCAGAGCGTGTGATTCATTTTTTTTCTTAAAGACATTTTGACGTTTGTCTAAGATTTTACTTGTAAAATAAAAATCAAAATGTTTTAATTTAATTTAATTTTTCTTGTTTTTTTATTAAATCTGAACGCTCTGAGCATACTCTGTTCATGCTTTGTTCATTAGAACGTGCTTATGTTGTTTAGAGCGTGCCTAGATCTCTGCTGTGATTAAAAAAAAAAACGCCTTATATAATATTTGTTCGCTATGTCAAAGTAAAACTAAAAAAAGTTTTTATCATGAAAAAACATTATTCGATGTTTAAAATGTAAAATAAAATTTTTAATTATCAGGGCTTAACCTTAATCAAAACATACAACGTACAATTTAAAAATATAAGAAAAACCGAAGACAATATTTTTATACTATTTATCAATTTTTAAAATTTAAAAATCCGAGGTACAGTATATCGCGTTACGCGTATTTGGGTTGCTTTCATGTAAATTTATTTACATAATTACTTATTTCAAAATTTTTTGACAGAAATTTTTCGCCGTACGCGTTGTAAATATTATTTTTAAATATTTTATTTTTAAAATTTAATCGTAGCAACATAAGAAAATACAATTACAATATTTTTATACGCTTTGTCAATTTTAAAATTTTAAAACTTCGAGGTACAGCACGTCGCGTATGCTTTCATATAAATATATTTACAATAACAACTTATTTCAAAATTTTTTGACAGAAACTGAACGCCGAACATGCTGAATTTGGTTGATCCATAAGTAACAAATCATTTTTCTTACGAAATATTATTTCTTTTTTATGTTTCTGCAAACATATTATAGGTATTTTTTAATAAACAAATTTTTTACAAAAATATTATTTTAAATTTTCTATTTCTATTTTTCGCTTTGTCAATTTTTAAATCTGAGGTACCAGAACGCCGTGTATTTTTGTTGCTCACATGTAAATTTACGTACCTAACTATGTATTTAAAAATTTTCTAGAAATTTCCAGAAATTATGCACCATACGCGTTGGTTTTGGTTAGGTCCTAATTAACAAATCATTTAAATTACAAATTATTTTTTTAAGAAAGATTATTTGTTATTTTTTTTTAAATTTTTTTAAATTTGCAAAAAAATTTAAAAAAAAATAACAAATAATCTTTCTTAAAAAAAATTTTTTTTTTATAACTGTATTATAATAAATTGCAAACAAAAACTAAATACAGTACTTTTCGGTTATAACAACCATGATGGAACGGAAAATATTCGTCGTAATAAACGAATGTCGTTTTAAAAGAATGCTGTGAATTTTGGAAAATTAGTATAAGACTTGAACATTGTAGAATATGCTGATTCTAGAATGGACACTTCGAACTCATTTGCTAGAATTTTATTTGATGTGTCAGCCTCAAGCCTAGGTATAGTGCTTTTTCTTCTAATGAAATTTTTTTGTATTTTTGATGCGTTATGATTTTTTTTTATATTCAAAAATAAATAAAAAAATACTAAATTAATCACCAAGCAACATAATTAGATATAATAATTTTAAATAAAAGAAATATCAATGTAATAAAAAACTTACATTTTTAGGTAAAATTTAATTCTTTATCAAAAAGTGTAAAGTTTATTATAATTAAAATTGAACCGAGTTCGTTATAAATGAAAACTACTGTATAAACCAAATGTATTGCTTTCATTTCGAACAGCTCTCATGTAAATTCATGTACCTATTTATTTGTAAATTTTTTGACAGAAATTATAGGTACGTCAACTTTTATTTCAGTTGAAGATTATTTTTTAGTTTTTTTTTTGCGAACATATTATAGGTATTTTCAATTATTTGGAATGTATGTTTTTTTAAAAAAAAATATTATTTTAAAATATTTTATTTTGAAAACTTAATCGTAGCAACATCAGAAAAAACAATTACAATATTTTTATACGCTTTGTCAAATTTTAGAATTTTAAATTCCGAAGTACAGTACATAACATACCTACTTATTTAAAAATTTTTTGACAGAAACTGCACGCCGTATTCATTAATTCTGGTTGATTCCTAAAGAACACATAATTTTTCCTAAGAAATGTAATTTTTTTGTTTCTGCAAACATATAGCAAAAAAAAAAAAAACAGTAAAGCTCGCTTGTAACGACCATGAAGAGACAGAAAATATTCGTCGTAATAAAAAAATATCGTTTTAAAAGAATGCTGTGAATTTTGAAAAATTAGTATAAGAATTGAACATTGTAGATTGTGCTAATTCTAGAATGGGCGTTTTGAACTCATTTGCTAGATTTTTATTTGATGTGTCAGCCTCAGCTCTATGTTTATAGATGTATATATGCTTTTTCTTGTAATGAAATTTTTTTTGTATTTTTGATGGTTTATTATGATTTTTTATTATATTCAAAAATACATATAAAAATACTAAAATAATCACCAAGCAACATTATTAGATATAATAAGTTTAAATAAAAGAAATATAAATGTAATAAACAACTTACATTTTTAGGTAAAATTTAATTCATTGGCAAAAAGTGTTACGTTTATTATAATTAAAATTGAACCGAGTTCGTTATAAATGAAAACTACTGTATAAACCAAATGTATTGCTTTCATTTCGAACTCATTTTTTTCGTTCACTTTTTAAGATAAAGAAAAAACAAAAACAAAAAAAAAATTTTTAAAAAATTTAAATCTCCTTGTTCATTGAACATTTGAACTTAACAAAAAAAAGAAAGACATAAGTCGGCGCATATAATAGTTTGATTGAGTTGCGAGTTACAACCGAAAATGAATTACTTTTACCCAGAAAGTCGGCGCATAATATTAGAGTCATAAGCTTCAACTTTTAAAAGCGTGACCGTTAAATTCAAATTTACGTTAAATTAAAGACGGATTTTCACCTGAAAAAACGCAATATTCTAAAAAAAAATATCATTGTCCTATGAAAACAAAAAAAACCTTTATTTTGGTTTTTGTTTCATTAAAATTGGTCAAATAGTTTTCTCTAAAAAAGGATGTTTATATTTGTATGGGAAAAAATAAGCCGATTAAATATTATGATATATATATATATATTATATAAATATATTTTTTTTTTTCAATTGTTATTTAGTGACCAATATTAAATTTAAATAAATATATAACATTATTCAAAATTTGTTAATATATTAAAATAAATATTAAATTTTAAAAAAATTTATAAGATTTATTAAATGTGTCTTCTAGACCTTTCTAAGGCATTATATAGTACAACAGATCTCCGGAAAAATCCAGCATAATTTTATAAGGAAATGTACTTTTGAATGTACAATAAAATTCTAAGAGTTTAAAGTATTTAATTGGAACATTAAGCTATAATAAAATATAAGAGTTAAAAATATTTTAACTGTATTTAAACTGTATTATTCGAAGAATTTAATTTAATTTTTAAATGAGTTCTTCAGAGATTATAAGGTCTAACTTTGAAAATTAGTACGATACACTTGGCAATTGAAAATTTGATCGGTGGACATTAACAATCTGTCAGTATTTTCAGAGGAAATGGTCAATTGCCAACTTTTATTTGGTAACTGGACTGCTAGCAATAAAGATTTTTCGCGACTAACTAAATAACATTTAGCAAAATGGGCAATATGCAAAAGAACTATTATTAACTGGACACTTAACAATTGGACATTTAGCATCTCACATATTATATCACGTTATACAATAAAATATTCTGAAAAAGCGTGTAACCATGTAACCATGGCAATCTTGAATTCAACTCAAAAATTCCTACTAATGCACAGTCTGATATACATTGAGTAAAAGGCGAAACCCCCTGACTGCTAAATATCCCCTTGTTAAATAAACTATTAAGTGCCCCAGTTGTTAAATGTCCTTTTGCTAACAGTCCATTTTGCTAATTGTGTTTTTGTTAAGTGTGTTTTTTGAGAATATTCTTTTGCTGACTGTCCAGTTGCCGAATGACATTTGGTTGTCTATATTGATCACTTCGCTATCGAAAAAATTGATTTGTAAATAGCAATTATTATTAACTACACGAATTAAATAAAAATTTAAAATTAATTTCATTTACTTAAATTGAATTGTACACTTTATTTAATAAGTTGTATACATTAAAACTAATTTTACTTTTGAATAATTTAATAAACCAATATTTTTTTATTCATTATCAAAATGTTCCCTAATAATTTCTTTAGATTTTGTTTTCTTTTATCGTATCTTAACTTTAATTTTCCAATAAAATCTTATAAAAGTCACAGTAAAATCATCCAAAAAATAAAAACAATCTTAAGCTTTTCTATTTAAGTTTGTTTTTTTTTTTGGGCAATATCCCTATGTACAAAACAAATATCGCCTTAAAAATAGAATTCCTTAAAAAAGGAAGAAAAAAAGGGATGAAGGAAAAAAAAAGGAAAAAAGGGAAGAAGGAAATAAAAAAAGGGATTTCACAAACAAAATAAAACTTAATGATAAAATTCATCGAATAAAAATGAGAAAATAAAGAAAAAACCAAAATAAGAAAATTCATTTTCTTTCACCTCTATGGTTTTTCTTCTATTCTAGTAGTGGTCATAACTGAAATGCGGCATAACGAAACATTTATTTTCTTTTTTTTTTAAGCAATCATTATATGATTATTACATCAGGAAACAACATTTTTTCGGTATTTTAGTCAAGAGATGAAATAAAAATGGGCTTAAACAAAAAAATAAAAAATAAAATAAAAAAAAAAATCAAAAAAACAAATGGTTTTCCTATCGGGAAATTGAACAATCCCAACAATCCATTCAAATCCACAAAAAAAAATATAATAAATTCAGAAAAACTGTGCAAGACAAAACAATCAAATCCTTAAGAAGAAAAACTAAAAATGGTCAGATTAAAAGGCAAAAGAACAAAAAAACGACTAGGAAAAATTACAAATACAATCAAAAAAAAAAATACTAAGAAAAATTACATATTCTCATTCCTAGTATAAACATTACAATATATTAGATGATGTAATAACAAAATATCTAAGGATTCCAAAAGAAATATATATATATATATATATATATATATATTTATAAATATATAAATAAATATATATACATATATATATCTATATATATATACATAATAAATATATGTAGAAAGCAATCAAAATAAATAGAATAAAAATCCTTAAAAGAAACATACATGCATACCAGTGACTAGGTGTCCATAACAGAAAGGGAAGCAATGCTTCCTCTTAAAATCTGAAACAAAAAATAAAAGTTCATAAACATTTTGCTCCTTAAAATAAAATCCAAAATTTTTTTTAAACTTCTTTTTGGCCAAAGCGGTACATTGCAAAATGGGACGCAATTTTCTTTCAAAATTTTTTTTTAACAATCGCCCCAACTTAGCGGCCCGTTGGTTGGAGCAAAATTTTTAGCCCGCGATTTCTTTCACGCAAATCTCCTATATACAAATTTTCATGCTGAGCAATTTAGGAGTCTATTCGCTACATACAAACAATAAAGATTGATAAAGTTTGCTTCCCAATTGAAAATTTTTACGCGCCTCGTCACTGCTACATTCATATAGTATATATAATACACATATAATAAATTTCGAATTAAATCGATTCGAATTTTCATGGTAGTTCACTGTTAGTTTCTTTCTATTTAATTCTATAATTTTTTTTTAACCCAATGAAAACTCTTTAATAATAATTGTTTTAGTAATAAATTCTTGTACAACAAGTAAGTACTTTTTAGAATACTACTGAATTTAAGGATTGATATTTGATGAATTTGCTTAAATCAAATTACATGATTCTAAAGTGATAGGACATTCACTTAAAAATAAATTGTATCATTATATAAATTATTCAATTCTACAAAGAAATTATTTAAAGATTAAGAATCTACACATAATCTAAGTTAGGCAGAAAAACGGTACGTATCTTTGATTTATTAGAAAGGTAAAATGTTAAAAAAGTTTGTTTTTAAATTATAATTGGTAATCTATAATTTCTTTAATTCTTGAAATTTAAGAAGTGAAGTCGATTCGATGGATTATATTAGATACTATTTCATAGCATAGGTATGCTCAGTATTTAAATGTTTATAAGTTGTAACTTCAAGTAAACTCAAGTAATCAATACTCCATTATTGTATACTTTTAAATATTAGAAGTTTCATTTGAAACAAAATCAAGCTAACAAATCTTAAATAAATTAATTTAAATAAAAAAATTTTTTTATACTATTGGGGCAAATTTCAGTATCTTATAATATGTTGTGAAATATCAAGAAGTAGTATAATTCGCAGCTTTATAAGTTTTTATTTACAATTTAAAAATATGAGATGCAATATGCAAGTTTAATTGTTATGTATAACAGCATTGTAAAACATTACAAGTACTAAGAAAACTTCAACGTTTGTTCACTTGTAATACTCAGGCACTTAATAGTTTTACAAACGCAAGATTTATTTTAGGGGCAGTACAGCTTTATTTATTACTTCTTTTTAAGCTCAATGCGAAGTTCACTGACTTTTGGAATTCTGTGAGGAATTTAAATTTTTGCTAAAGATATACGAAGGATTGTAATGTTAAATATTATGTACATGATTTATTAAAATTGACTTAAATTAAACCTATTAAATTTGTGTTAAAATTCGGCGCACAGGTGACAGTTTTGATGGTTTCTCTAGAATTGAAGTTGGATCTCGACTTTTATAACAGTTTAATATTAGTTAAACCTTCGTCTGATATATCACGATGTATCAGCCTACCAAGTTCTTTTTAACTATACCATCCTAACCATATATTTTGATTTTAGGAGAGTAATATACCTATTTACGGCTGGGTGGCACAGTGGTTGAGTGGCGACCTTTCATGCGGAAAGGCCCGGGTTCAAATTCTAGTGAAAGTGAAAAAACTTTTCTGGTTTTCGACTCGACTCAGCTACCATTCGCCTTTGGGTTCAAATTAATGGTAAATAATTAATAATGGGCTGGGTGGCACAGTCTTTAATAAAAAATACATTAATATAACAATTTAAACAAATGCAAAGTATAAACAAATAATTTAATTGAATAATATAACTCGCAGATATAGAATACCATATAACTCAAATACAAAATATTACAATATAAACAAAAAATTGAATAGTAAATATTGAATATCTAAGACGTTTCTACATGTTATAAGGCCTAGTACTATCTCATGTTTAAATTGTATGTGGAATTCAATAAGACCAACTGTAATAACTCAAATATAATATGACCCCCTTTTCCAACATGTACCTATAGTATAGAAAGGCTTATTAGCCTAACAGTTGAACAGTTAGCGCTTCAAAAAAAAAAAAAAAATTGAAGTGAAATACCGAGTAGTTCGTATTTTTAGCTTTACATATAATTCATTATTGAGTCGTTACCAAACGGTTAATTATCACATATAATAAAACTTTTTAATATTGTACATATTACACTGCATGTATGTACCTATACAAATATATATTTTATATTATATTTATTGCAAATATAAATAAAAAAATTTATGAAAAAAATCCAAGAGTTTTTAAAAAAGCACATTTTAAAAATTATATAGTCTTTCATATTGAGCTTAATTTTCGCAGTATAATATACTTGTGACTAAGTTACTGATTTATTAAAATAGTAAATTTCTAAGTCCTAAAGGCCCTTCAATTGAGAAGGTTCTAAAATTTTTACTAAGCAAACTTATGGTAATTCTCGAACATCTTCACCCACTTAAAATTTTGAGGTTTTAGGAATTAAATTGTTACTTTCTCTAAAATATGGAATTTTTCTTAGAATTTTACTATTTAAGAAAAAATTGGATAAAATTAAGAGACACTTTCTTCAATTTTGAAGACGCCCTTTAAATTTAAAAAGAACATTTAACACGTGCTAAAATATAATGTTAGAAATTTAAATTTAGTATATTACTAAAACAAAATTTGGTAGGGTATTTAAGTTAAAGGTGCTTAAAAATAGCAGAATTTCAAGTTTCGATCCCGAACAGCTTCTAACCAGGGGGCGTGACAAAATAATTTTCTTAACTAACTCGTATTAATTTTGAGGATCTTCTTCGCTTCGTTGTCAAATCATGGCCTCGTTAGTTGAGGTTATGGATTTAACACTTCAATTTTTCTAGCTTAAGCCGTTTTTTGTAATATTAGGCCGTAGTTAAAATGTTTTCTTTCTATTCCAAACGGTGTAAAAATTTTTGAAACATACGGCCGGATGAACAAGCGGGCAGAGTAAAACTATAAAGGCACATTTTTACAAAATCTTTTGAAAATGGGCTAAAAATATTTCTAATATATAATGTATATTGTATGTATACATACATTTTTTTTAATCATTAAATATGAAAAATACTTTGTATGTATTTGTAGTTGTGTACAGATCCAAAATACACAAGTATCTGACTGTTGGTTTTCTAAATAAAATCCAAAAAAAAAAATCAAAACGTTTTTTAAACAAAATGAAATAATAAAAAAACAATAGTTTCCATTTTTTTTTTCATTATTTTTCTATACCATATTGACCATTTTATGATAGTTATTCTCTAAAGTTTATTATTTCATTTTATTTTGTTAAAATCACAAAAGAAAACATAAAAGTTTTTTTTTATATTTTCTTCATATTTTTTGTTTGATTTCTAAAGAGAATTCTTGAGATAATGTAATAAAATGGTATTTTGTTTTATTGTTAATTTGATTTTTTAAAAATAAAAAAAAATATTTTAAATATTGCAAAAAAAATATTTTAAGACATTTTAGATTATTATGGAATATTCATGTTTTCTTTTTTATTTTCAATAATATTTTGAATTTTATATTGGCATTAAATAAAACGTGTATAAATAATAAATGTATAGTATTGATATACAATAAAATATTATTAGGAAATGATATTTTAGAAAAGTTTTATAATACTTTTAGGGAATTTTAAATTATTTAAAGCTCCAAACACAATATCAATTATCGAATTTAAATTTTCGTATGAAAATGAACTGTGCAATTACTTACAATTTAGTCTATCGACGCCTAAACGGCGATAGGACAAATCTCCTACGGTCAAAACCCTCCTAGGAACCTTTGACTTAAAAAATAAGTCAAAAGTGCCCGGGGAATTATGTCCCCGATGAAATTCGTTATATCTTAAAAAGACTGTGAGGAAGTACAAAAGTTATGAATTACATAATTAAAGGGCTTAAAATGTCATTTCAAAATATCCTAGAAAAACTACACAAAATACAAGGTGTTTCAAAAGTAAATAGAGTTTGAATTAAATTTTGTTTTTCCAAAAACTTGAAGTGCGGTTTTTTACTTTCGTACCTTTCAAAGTATTAAAAATTAAAGTTCACTTTCCACACTACAACACTAATGCACTTGAGTTTTTTTAAAATAATGCGTTCAAAAGCTATAGATTGTATTATTAAAAGCCTCAGAAATGGTGCATAATAGACCCCACTACCCTACCATGCGATTTTTTACTGGATTGTACTTCCACTCCATGTTGTTTAATAGATATTGTCCTTAAGCGACACACCCCGTTTCCGATTGAAAAATTAAATGGCCTCATTTTTAACCCAATTATAAATTGTCTCCCTATTCCGAAATAAAATATATTTCAGTCAAATAGGGGCAAATAAAATACAGTCGAAATGATGACAATTGCAACTTGCAACTTGATATTGGCAACTTGCATAAAATACATGTAAATTAATGATAAATAAAGTACAGGTTTATGATAAAATGTATTTCTGATCCAAAGGAAAATTTTTGACGGCTTTGAAAAAAATTAATTGTTCATCTTAATTCAATGCAGTGAAAAATTTCAATTGAACTTTATGTGTATTTACTAGTGGTATGAGTAGATGAACCATGTCTGTATTTATCTAGAACCAGATATTGGTATCTATTAAAAGTTTATAGCGGAAAAAACGGAAATTTTTCACTTCATTGAATTAAGATGAACCATGGCTTGCAAATCACTTTCATTTGATCTAGGGGGAATTAATTAATTACCAATTTGATCTGGAATGAAAAACCTTGCAGTTGAAACTAAGCATTTTTGTGATGGAATGCTGCTCAGTGTAGTATTAAGATATCAAATACCAGTCGTGTTTGAAAATCAACTATCAATATTATATAATATATATCTATGTTTAAAACTCAAAAATGAAATCTTGAATTTGTTTAAACATGTTTAATCTTGCCCACTTTATTAGCCATTGCACTTTATCGTTAGAAAACTGTTCAGTCTTTAAAATAATTTCTTCTGCATCTAGTAAATTATTCAAAAACGATTGGCTTTCAATTGTGCAACCTTATTTCATCAAAAAAATTGAAAATATTTTATTAATTTTCATATTTTAAATAAAGTGTTTAAGGTAATTTTCCAAATAATAAAAAGTGATACTTTTGTTTTGTAAATGCATTTAAAATTTTATTAAATTTCTATTATGTTATATTACATGTGACAGTCAATTTTTTTCTAAAACCTATATTACGGTTCGATAATCTTATGATACATTTTATCAATTGCGGTTAGTTTAAACTGTCATCTGTTAAAAAAATTTAAATATAAAATTTATATTAATAGTCAGTTCCCATTTTATAATCACAGTTATTGCAAAAATTTTATTCAACTTGAAATATTTATTATATAAAAATTTATATTTATGAAGAGTTTATTTATTGGGTTTAAATTATATAAAACATTATTTTCGGACGGATATGGGTACTCTTAACCAATAATGAAAATACAGTAGTTTTTCCAATAATAAATATATAGAATAAATTTAAATCATGCTTATAACTCACAGATGCACAAGTTTTAATCAAAAAGTATTATAGTACCTTGTAATTTAATTTAGAGTAAAATTATTACAATGAAGCAAACATAACTTGAATTAGTTTTCAATAGTAGTTTTCAATTCAATCAAATCAATTGCAATAAAAGGTTTAAATAAATTTAATTTCCAGTATTTTTCAAATTTCCAAATCTTTTTTCGATTTAACCCATAGTAAAAACAAACTCACAAGTTTAATAACGGCATAAGCTATTGTCACTCTGCTTTTAAAGTAACTAGAACAATTAGGAATATCCCTTACATAGTATACTTGTAAAGGACATTCCTATATTTTTTGCAATTTTTCGAATTTTTTCCTTTTTATTCGTTCTAAGAAATAAACTTATAAGCGCTCTCTTCCCGCCAAAATAAATCTTGTGATTAATTTCAGTTTAGCTTTAGAAGAATAGAAATTCAACAATTCTTTTTTTAAAATAAATTATTCATAGTTCCCTAGGTAGAAATAAACTTTAAATGGTTTGGTGGCACAGAAGATAGAGTGATGACTTTTCATGCGAAAGTCCAGGTTCGAATCCCAGAAGAAGTGACGAAACTGGTTTTCCACTCAACTAAGCTACCACTCGCCATTGCATTTAAATTAATAACTTTATCAATATTTAATAATTATATATGTTTTATAAAATCTAAATTAATATAACAAAATAAACAAATAATTTGATTGAATAATATAACTCACAGATATAGAATACCATATAACTCAAATACAAAATATTAAAATATAAACAAAAAATAGAATTGACCCGCGGTTCCAACATGTACCTATGGTATAGACAGTGTTATTAGACTAACAGCTAATAACAGTTAGCGTTTAAAAAAAAAATTATTCAAAGTTAATAGACTTTTTGTTATACTTCACAAAACAACGATTAAATTAAAATTTGATAGTTACAAATAAATTGAAATTTAAGTACGTGACCATTCAACCATCTAATGCACTTAAATATATAAAATAAATTGTGCATATATTAAACTATTTTCTACAAACTGAATTATATTTAAATTTTATTTTTAACAATTTTTTTTTTAAACTACGCTGTCACAATGCAATAAATTTCAAAAACTTTAAAATATTTATAATAAAAAAAATAAATAGAATTGCAAAAATAAATCCACTTTTAAAATAATGGCTACATTATAAATTTATCCAAAAATAGTCTAGCATACTAAAAAATATTATTATGTTACAATATGGTAAAAATATAAAATTTTAAAGTATCTTATAATATAATATAAACATTTTTTTTTTGATTTTTTGACTTTTCTTTTTTATAAATACTGTAAATTTGTAAAATTTAACATAACAATTTGTAAATTATTTAATATAACAATACACTAAAGAATAATTTCACAGAATAAAATAAAATAAAAAATGAGATGAAAATCTGAAAATATTAAATATTCAATTTTTTAAAAGGATTCTTTTATCCTTTTGGATAAAATAAAAATGGATATTATATTAGGACGTTATTCTCTAATTTGGTTTTTTTTTTTAACTAAAAAATTATTCAAATCTGATTTAGGTCTAAACACAAAACTAGACTATTTTGAGGTAAAAAAAAAAAAAAAAATACAATAAGGGATATTTTTCTAAAAATAAAATTAGAAAAATATGTAAATTTTGACGACCTTGTTGAAAAAAAAAAATAACCATTTCATGTTTTATACATATTCTTATATTGAATATGCAATAACACAATAGACACTATTATTTTGTGATGTTTTGCTTTTCTGTTTTAAATTTTAAAATTTAATTTACAGTAGAAGTGCAAACTATGATTAGGTGCTAAACGGTTAGGTTCCAAAATATGATTTCCAAAATGAAAATTTATAAAATATATTTGTGGCAAATTGAGGGAAGATCTAAATTCTGCTTGTCTTATTACGAATTTTATTCTTTTTAAACATATCTAATTGATAAGTTGCAAGTGTTGGACAAATGCTTGGATAATCACTTGACTGCATAGGCCCGCACAGAACTTTAATAAGTGCAAGATAATTGAATAGATAGTTACAGATTCCTTCGGATTATTAGAAGATAAAATTAATGGATTCAATTTTGATATTACTCCAAACGACCTAGTACGACTTCTTAGTACTATTGAATGAAATATTAGATTCCCTTAAGTATATCTTTTGATTTAGAATAATATAATATAGTTCAATACGATTTATACATAACTTTAAAAGTCTCCTTTGCAACTCGTTGAGTTAAACTAAAAGAAGCAGTACTGTAAAAGCTAGTATTTATTACAAAAAAAAACCAATGATATACGAAACGTATTGAGGTCGAAATCTCGGTTTAATAGTCACGTTTCACAAAATTTAGTTTCAGAAAAGTCATTTTTAGAAAATCTTGGTTTTAGAAATTCTAGTTTTTAGAAAATAGCGATTTTAAAAAATCTCATTTTTAAAAAATTTTATTTTAGAAAATTTTTATTTATATTTTGGAAAAGGCTGATTTTGTGCTCAACTCAACTCTAAAATCCTTAAAATTAAATTTTTTAAAAAAGTGAAATTTTTCAATAAAAACACGAGATTTTCCTCTACAAGATTTTTAAAAAACAAGATTCCCTAGAAAAGGATTCACTAAACCCAGGTTATTTGACGCTCTCATAAGAAACTAATTTGCATTCAATAAGATCTCTAATAGATTTTTTCTTATAGTTAAATTGTGAATAATTAAAATTTAAAATTGTAATAGTAACTATTGACTACAACTATTGCCTTCAAAAAATTTCTTTGAATTCTAGAATGTCATCTGTCACAACCAGAAATCTTAAATTCATTCCCCATATAAATCAGCTGCTGATCAAACCGACAAAGGTCTTAGTTTTATGTTAAAATCATAACGAAAGCGTTTTAAGTTTTATAAGTTAATATTCTAAGATACTTAGGAAATATTTTTGCTAACTATTAAACAATTTTAAACTAAGTTATTGTATCAATATATTCTTCTGTGACTTAGGAATTCTTAAACCAATTTCATGTCTTTAAAACGAGTAAAGTTTTCTCAGACACTCACATATCAATTATATCAACGCTAAAGAAAATTTAAAACGAATAATTTTGACTTAAATGTTTTAAAAATTTAAAATCAGATTAAAAATGATTGAAAAGATTTTACTATTGAATTTGTAATCAATTACCTACCATTGAATTTCCATCAATGTGTTGTGTTTTTCACCGCGTACACCTAATCAAATTTTGTCATCACTTAACTTTATTCGACTGTAGATATGTAAAATACGCAATCCTATATTGGATGTCTATCTATCCTGTTTATTATATGCTTTTGTTCTATATTTTTTTTGTCAGGTTTTACAAATCGTAGGTTTGCAAATTTTTCTTATTTTTTTTTTTTTTCGAATACAGAACCCTCACGTTTTATTTTTTTTACAGTTTGGATTTTTGTTTTTTTTTTTTTTTTCATTTTCAATGTCTGTCCAAAAAATTGAGAAGACGTGGAGGTTTTATAATTTTTTTTTGGGGCATGTTTTTTTTTAAGTAACATTTTGTAATGATATTCTCATAAAGTATATTAAATAGAAAATTCATAGTCTTAGGTATTAAAAAAAAAAAACAACAACAATAACAACAAAAAAACAAGCCCTAAAATAAATGAAAAACAAAAGAGCACAAAAATAAATGTTAAATTTTCTGATTTTATGCTTCTGACAGGACATTTACAGAGTTAACATAAAATTTTGTAAGAATGGACATTCCATTCTAAAGGAAATGTAATATTTTATATACCCACATACCGTATGTATGCATGTATGCATAAATTTATAAATATTTATGTAGGTATATAAAAACAAAAATATAAAATGAAAATAGAATTTTTTCTTTTTTTAATATACTATACATATATGCATATATTATATATTGTGTAGTGCATTATATACTTATGAATGGATTCTTAAATATTTAAGACTTGATTACTTATAAAGTCTATTATTTTCAAGGATTTTTATATGAGTAGAATATACCCAAGATATTTGCACATTTATTATTATTTTTATTTTTTTGTTTTTGTTTTTTTTTTTTAGGGTATCTAATTGTAAAATATAATAAAAATAATCTTAAGATTGTTGAAATATAAACACTTATTTGTAATAAAACCATTTTTGAAGCATTTATAAATTAGATATAGAATATTATATAAAAGAATATTTTAATTTAAATTTGTGAGACATTAACTTATTAGTTAAGTATTTAAGACTTTTAAGGAAAAATATAAAGTTTAATATTTGTATATATTATTTAATAGTAGGTCATATTTTAAACTGAATTTACCTAAACCCTTTTTTGCATCTTAATCCTTGCATTAAATTTGTAGTAAATATATTCAATATTTTAATTTTATTTTAGATCTTTAATGGGCTAATTTAATTCAAATTATATTATAAATATAATCAATGTATAATTTATATTAGATTTATTTAAGATATTTTGCAAATCTACTTAAGTGAATTAGTCAGAATATAATTAATTTTGAATTTAATAAAGGGACATTCGCCTCCAAAGCCTTAAGTAATTTTAGTATAATACTATATGATGTAACATTATATCGAGTGTATTAATGGAGACGGTGGGCCTTAAATTTTGTTAAAATTTCTTAATTTTTGATAATATCTTGATATTTCCATCTTATTAGGCATGTTAGCCTTGACCGGCTTAAACATAACTAATAGTTAAGCGTAACAAAATATAATAATATAATTATAAAATAAAAAATAATAAAAATTAGTGAAGAATAAAATAGGCAAGTACATCAAACGAAAAATTCAACCCCTATGCTGCAGAGAGTCTAAATCAAATACATAAATATAACAAAGTTTTTAAAAAGGGGTTGATTACTTTTCAAAATTTCTTATAAGTACTTGCTTATCACATACATTTAAAAGCATGCAAACATACAAGCAACAAATGACGCAGAACCATCAATCCCTACTCAGGGATGAAGTTTATAATACACCGCCCAGCTAGTTCAGTTGAGTAAAGTTTTTTACACCGTATTTCATTTGTCTGTACCGTCCTTTGACTGGACGTCGCATTTACATATTAAAATTTTATAAAAAGGGTACCTTAGTATAGAACCCAACTTTTGAATGCTTCCAAATTCACCCTCTGCTAACTGCTAAGTTGTTAAGCTAATAAACCTGTCCATTCTATAGATACATGGTGAAACCGGTATCAATATTGTATTCGTGTTATTAGAATTGATCTTAATGAATTCCACATAAAATTTAAATATAAGATAATACTAGACCTTAAAACATTTAGAAACGTCTTTGATTTTCAATAGGTACAATTCTATTTGTTATATTTGATCAAATTTTTATATCGGATTGTAAGGTATTTTTATATCTGTGAGTTGTATTATTTAATTAAAGTATTTCTCAATATGTTACATTTGTTTACATTTTTATATTCTTGTATTTTTATTCAAAATATGTAATTAATTTGGGCTTTTCTAAGGTTTTAGTAGTATCCGTGTAGGACCAAATGACTATATATAAAAGATAGCTGGTATTGCCATCTTTCAAAAAATATATTAGTTTAATGGTGTATATTCTCCTTTAGGGACGAAAAGGACATTTGAAAGGACCTTTTTATTTCATTCTAACCTAGTCGTATGAAAAATAAAATAAATGACATAAACCTGAAATTGAAATAAGTAAAATTAAATAAAGGAATAAACTTGTATAAAATACAGTTAATTACCACTACATGTAAATGCAATAACAGGCAAGTTATATTCTCTTAAAATTCGTAAGTAAAAGTTCTTCAATCCCATTAATAAATTCGTTCCTTAACGTACAATTTTACACTCAATTTAAAAGTTAATGTAATAAATACTGAGAAAAATCAGGTGATATAATTTATACCTAAATTAGTTTAATTAAAGCATTATATATTAAAAGAAAATCTTTAATATTTTAATTAAATTTGGATTAAAAAAAAATCAAATAAAAGTTCCAAATAAAATTTTTCCAAATTAAAAAATAAAATACTTTCTCTTTCTTTTATTATGTGTATATGCATATGTGTAAATAACATTATACATATACATATTTTTTTCTATTCTAAATATTTAAATGAAAAACTAATCTTATATTAGTAGGTACAATATTTAAAATTCAAAGATGAAAGTTTAATTGAACATATACACCTCTATACATATTTTTCTATCTTATTATATTTAATTAAAATCTTGAATTTTCATGTTTTTTAAAATAACCTCAACCTGTTTAAAAAAAAAAAAACAAAAACTATACCTACTTGAATTTCAAAAATGAAAAACAAAATAACATACATATATACTCGAAAACCAAAAAATATTTAAAAACTTTAATCTAAATTGAATAAAAAACTCAAGATTCGTTTTCTACACAAATTTTTTCAATTTTCAAGTATTGCTATATTTCTGTTTTTTTTTTTTTGGAAAATCTCATCAGATTTAAATTTTTTTTTTTTTTGATAATTTTGACACATTTTAAATACGATCTACATATATATTATGTACATATGTGTGTACATGTTTATGATAAATAAAGAAATAATAAAAGAAAAAAATTCTAATCTATTTAAGAATCCTAATCTAAATTACCAAGTGTACCTTACCTACTGGAATTTAAAAATTCAGTTTAAATTTTTTTGAAAAAAACCAAACTAATTTAATTTTATAATATGTATATGTAGATTGTAGATATAAAGTATGTCTGAATATTGTTGAAATTTAAAACTAAAACCATAACCTATTTTTAAGAATAAAAACAGAAAGTTGCTGAAGTATACGATGGTATTTGATTTTTATTTTGGCATAAAACCTCAATTTTATTTTTAAAATACAAAAATTCTTCAATTTAAATCATTGGGTCATGTGCAACAAGAAAGATTTAAATTTACCGTATATAATGGGTTTATGACACTTTACTGAAAAAATAAAATCCAGAAAGAAAAACAATATCGAAAAAAAATTCCAAATGATTTATAATCTTCAAAAAAAAAAATCTTAAAAATACCAAAATCCCGAACAAAAAATTCCTGAAAGAAAAACCCTATTTTTCCTAGATGTATGTTTAAATAATCAAAATCTTCTATTAAAGAGGAGTGTCGTCCGCACCCTTTGCCCGTGCTAAACAAATTTTTGAAACCCGATTTTGAACAAATTTAAAATTCTCCGAATTATTTATTATTTGAAAAAGTCGTATAATCTGTCTTTAAATTCGATATTTTTGGTATTGAGAATTTTTTAACATTCGGGATTTTTTCTATACAACTTAAATTAGAGATGTTGTTTTTCGGAATCGTATCGCTTTGGTTTTTTTTTTTCAGTAATGTGTCATGCACCCATTTTTAATGCTACAAGTTTTCTTTTTTTTTAATATATCGAGAAAGGTTACATGAAAACCCTAGGATACCAACATAAACATAATGATCTTATAAACATATTATTCCTGAGGGAATTTTGAATATGAAACTTAATAATGTACGTCAGTCTTGATTACGTGATGTAGTTGCACCTAGAATTCGTTTCCAAAATTGAACAGAAAATGCTGCAATAACACTTGATTAAACTTTTAAAAAGTTCCCAAAGTTCAATTTATTTAAGTTACGGTACATAAGACTTGCGAATGTTTTTCGTTTTTGATGTTGAATATGTTGTTTGACTATATGGAGATAAGAAGATTTTGATCTCATATAAAAAAAAGTTCAATGGAAGTTTAAAGATAAAAACGGAAGAAAGTATTTAGCTCCACCGAATTAGAATTCTATCCCGAATAATAATAGATACTCCAACATATCCATTTATCATAAATTAACAAACTGGCAATGTAAAAAATGTAATGGCAAAATATGTGCATCCTTATAAATCTTCTTATATATCCTTACAGGAATTGAACCACAGAAGGAATCAACACTTAAAAGCAGACAGAAACAAATGATTTGTTTTCTGTTTCGCTTTAAAAATTTGCCTTCAAAAAAGTAAAAACACTTTTTGAAATTTGTTTATTCCAAACTTTTTTAAGTTTACGTATTTTTTAAAATAAAACTTTTTTCAAACCCGTAAGCCTTCCTTCTTTTAAAAATCCTTTCTTATTAGTTTAATCATATTTTAAAAAAAATTTTAAGAAAAATTTATATGCAGTGTTTCAAATTCATCTATACGTGTACAAAACAATAGTACGTAAAGTTCTGAATACAATACCCGGGTACTCTAATTGGAAAATGGCAATATTCTGAAAAAATAATAAATCCAATTAGTATACCCGGGTACACTAATTAGTTTTCTATACCCGGGTACACTATTCGGAACAAAAAAAAATTATATATGATAGGGAATATATTATGGAAAATAAAATTAAACCAATTAGTATAATTCACACAACAAAATAACTACATTACTTATTCAAAATAAAAAAATATATATACATAGCTTATTAATAATAAAAAAAATCTGCAAATATACATTAATTCATTAATAATAGAAAAACTAGATACATTTATTAAGATATAGTCTGATTAAATTTTTTAAATAATTTTTTAAACTATTACTTATTAGCCATTTAAACCAATTCGAAAAGCTCCTGTGTATCAACTTCACTGGAAGCTTCGCTGATATATTCATCATCATCAGAAGAAGTCTGACTATCAATTTCACGTTCATCAATAGTTTCTATATCAACATCAAAATTCGCTAAGTTTGCATTAGCTTCATCAACCCCGACCAGCTCATAAGTTGTATTATTTGGTTCGGTTTGGATTTCAGAAATATTTGATTCATGTACGTCCCCGCAAGATTTAAGAATGTTTTGAGGCGACTATTTAATTTTTCCAAACATATTTCTTTTCCAAATTCTCCAACTCCGCAACACTCAAATGACCTTGTTTTAAAAAGTTTAGAAAGAAATTTGTTTTAAAGCTGAAGATGTAAAATCAATAATATCTTGATAAGTCGGTTTTTTCCTGTTTCTTTTTTTTGTAAATTCCTCTTTACCATTTATAAGCCAATCATTCCAAGCAGCTCTCATAAAATTTTTAAATGGATAGTTAATTGAAACATCCAATGGTTGTAAAAATGATGAAGTTTTTGGAGGTATTATGATTGACTCTGCATTGCATAGCTTCTTTAGTTCTTTTGTCACTTCATCCATTAAATGGCAACCATAAGAATCCATTATTAAAAGTAACTTTTCAATACCAAAAAAACTGTTCTCTTTATGGAAACACGTTTTCATCCAACGTAACATTAAATCTGTGGTCATCGAACCACCCAAACCAAATTTATCTAGGATTTATAATTTTTATTATTACTTTAAAACAGTCAAAACATAATTCCAATATAAAGTTCGAAATTTATTTGCGAAAAAACAAATCCAATTAGTGTACCCGGGGTACTGTAATTGGAAAAATGTTCCAATTAGTGTACCCAGGGTACTTTATTCGGGGGGGTACTGTATTCAGAATTTTACGGTAAGTATTTCCAAAAAATTAATCTCATAGAAGATCTTTTGTCTGTGGCTCCATCCATTAGGAAGCTCAAGCCCTTAAATACTAATAATTTTTATAAAATAAATTTCTAATCTAAACGCGGTAGCTGATTTTATAAGCTTTATAAATTAATGTAGTACAAAAGTATAGGGTTACCATACGGTACTTTAATTTACCCTTTTCAATATTCTGAAGCTCTCATATCTTTCAAAAGGTTCGAGTTAGAAACTTAAATCTCAAAAAAGATTTAGGTATTCAAATATTAATATAATTTGTTTCTCATAATCTCGTGGACAATTCCGGATGACTTTTAAGCGAGAAAAGGATTTTGAAATAAATTGAGAAAATTTGATCTGGGTTTTATGCAACCTTTTGGGCTCTGATGAAAATGTGCTTTTTTAAAAACTTATGTTTTTTTTTTATTAATTGTTTTTTTAAATCTGGAAAAAGATTTTTCTTAAGCTTTTCAATTTGAAACAACTTTTTAATATATATTATATACTATTACCTTCTAGAAGGTAAGGAACGAAGGTAATCTCGTTCTTAAATTATTTAATTGAAAATTATGCAATTTTGTAATTTAAAGCAAATCTACTTTTCAAATTAGAAAATTCAAAACTGTGGATAGTATATATAGTTAGCATCAAAACACTAAAATTTAAACAAAATAGTAAAACTAAATTGAAATGAAGAGGTTTTATACTCAGACAAGCTGACTATGTGAACCATAACATAACTCTTTAAATGATTTCCTCAAGCTGCATTTCAATTGTGCAACAGCTCATTACGCAGAATTAAAACAGCATCCTGTTTTCCTCCACAGTCTCCTCCCTTCTGTAATTCGGAAAATATAAAATCCCTTCAGATGAAGTTAAAATACCAGCACCAAATCACAAGAGATGATACGATTGAGTAAAAGTCCTAAGTCTCTAAGAAGAGTAAACATTACAATAATTAGAAGGTAAAACAAATTATGCTTTAATTAAATCAAAAAAATTGGGACTGGAATTACCTTTATTATTTAACCTTTATTATTATTAAATTAATGGAAAGATTCGATTCCTACAGTATTTTAAATATTATAAAATAAGAATCTTTCAAATTAAAATAATGTATCTTAATTTAAAGATGAAAACCTATTTTCAATTTCTAATAAAATTGATATTTTATCATTTTCAATTAATCTCTCTCTAACTTTCAAATTTTTAACATATAAAAGAAATTTAAATTTTTGTTTGATTACAATACAAACTCTTTCTTATCTAATAATTTTACTTCGAATAGCACTTTTACATTGTAATTTGCAGATACAATTCATTAGACATACATTTATTTGTGTAAAAGTACAAGAGCTGCTTCCAATCATACTTTTTCCAAATACCAAATTCTAAATTTCCAAAAAAAAAAATACCAAAACTCCAAATAACAAGATGTCGAAAAAAAAAGAATTAAATAATAAAGTTCCCAAATATGTTGAAAAGTTTGATACTGTTATCAACTATTAAATAATCCTTTACCCAAATCATCAAAACCCTATTATTGAATTGAACTCTAAAACAACTTCTAAGACTTTTGCTCTTTAGCCTGAGGTAGAAAAATAAAAATTTGATCCTATTTGGCTACTTCGGACTTAAGAGCATTCGAATCCATTTTAATTAGTTCGTCCATTTGGTAGATAATCCTTTAAACCCTTATAATAAGATCCCTATAAAATGAACCTATAAAAATAGCAAAGCCCACCTAAAGTTCGAATTTGGTGGGCTTAATATTTCAGCAATTATTAAATTGAGATTTAGGAAATTAGAATTTCGGGAAATTGTCATTTGATATATTGTTTGACATTTCACGACACTTTAAACTAGCATTAAGAATTTCAATGAAAATATATCATGTATTTGATGCGGTTTTAATATATTTAGATTAATTTATAATTTTGAATACCACATTATTACTATAGAAACCTATTACATGTGAAAATTCATACACTGTTGCAATAACATTAGTTGCAATGGCATTTTAGTAGTATGTATTACAACTTAGTGGTTTTTATAAATTTGGCATAGAAATGTCGCAAATCTGCATAGTATTTTTTTATTCAAAAATCTGCATAATGATTAAAGTGCGTTCATAACTTACAAATATGCTAACAGATCCTACATTGCACTTTTTTAAATATTTTTTTTTAAATACATAAAATTGTATTCCATGATCTTTTCCGAAACGTATTAACGGAAAATATACGAGTAAAGCGTGTTTAATTGTTTGAGAAATTTTTTTTAAACTTTCTTTTAAGTCAAACTAGTCCTGTACAAAATGACAAAGCTTTTAAAAAAAAAAATATTTCCAATTATTATTGTATAAGGGTTTAAGGATAAAGGTTTACATTTTTAAATTAGTCTGTTATAACGGGAAACTTGACGTATCAGTCTGTTTTAGAACAAAAAGATTTAAAGACAACCGGTCAAACAGCTTTTAAATAAAATAATAACGGAAAATAATAGATTCAAAGAAGTTTTTTCCAAATTATATTAAGTTAATAGCTCAAATCCAGTTTACGTCTTTTCCGAATGATATGGGAACAGCTGTGTAGGACCAAATTCCTGTATCTCAAGGTTACTTGATATTTTCAGGTTTCTAAAAATATGTATCCTTAATGGCTTATATTATCCACCTAAGGATGAAAAGGAGATTTGAAAGCATCCTTTTTTTTATTGGTTTTCGATAATTAACTTCAGAAACCCCCCCCTTTACATAGTGGAACCACAAAACTAAAAAATTGTATAATATATTAGTATTGGAAAAATAACTGATTTATAACCTTATTTCCAATTTTTTTAAGTCAATTTGGGTTAATCCGTTTAGCTAGAAGCGGAAAGCTTCAAACCCAAAAGCTTTAAATCGAAAAGATAAAGTGAAACAAAAAAGAAAGAATTGTTGAAATCTCAAACGAATGATACAAGCATTGGTGTTAAACGTTCCTGCAATGTTCAGTGAAATTGTCTCATATGAATTACTGTAGCAATTTGTAGTACTCAAAATGAAATATTTAAAAATATAGTAGGTATATTAAAATATTAAGAACCCTGTACGTAAATGTATTAAACAGCGAAAATAAAAAATAACCAATTTTAATATATGTTTATGTTGTGTACCTTTTTAAAATTTTACGTGACCATCTTGATGTTTTACATGAATTTTCCTGTAATGATAAAATTGGTTCACATACACTTAAGGATAATAATATATGAAAAAAAAAAAACAACAAAAATTTTATGTCACGAACAATTTTTTCTTGTTTGTTTTTATTTTTATCTATATAAGGAAACAAAAACATTTTTATTTTTTGCTCCTTCATGGGCTTTATTTTTTTTAAATTTATTTCCACTAAAAAAAGATCTGCAAAAAAAAAAAAAAAATCTGTTAAGATAAAAAATTCAAAGGACAACGATTTTTAGGAAATTTTGGTGCAAAACAGCAAAAAGACATCCAACCTGAAAACTAAAATATGAATAGTAGTGAGAGAAGAAAAACTGCGTATATTGCGAAGCATTGCTCTGACATTAAATTGAACTAAAATAGAAAAAACAAGTGATGAAAAAAAACCAAGGGTTTTTATAAAAGCACATTTTCAAATTTATATTGTATTACATACTGAGTTTTACTTTGGAAATATTTACTTGGAAATAGTTACAGCTTACTTATAAAATTTACTGCTAACAGTAAAGTTTTTATTTTAAAGTTGTTATAGTCCTTCAATGGGGAAGGTTGCCAAGTTTCTCACGGATCTAACTTCATCTAACCCCCCACCCCCCTCTCCGTCACCCACCATCTTTCAGGTTCTAGGAATTAAATTGTGAAAACAAATTTGGAATTTTACTTAGAATTATACTATCTAAGCAAAAATGAGTAAAACTGAGAAACACTTTCTTCAATTTAATGAACCGCTTTTAAATTTAAGAAAAACCTTTAACATATGTTAAAATAGAATGTTGGGCCTTTAAATTTTGTATATTAATAAAAAAAAATTGGACTGGTATTCAAGTTACAGGTGCTTAAAAATAGCAAAATTTAAATTTTCGAACCCATATAGCTCCTAAACAGGGGGCTTGACAAAAAACTTTTGTTAACCGACTCCTACTAGTATTTGAGAATCTAACTTCTCCCAAAATTTCAGGATCCTATCTTAAACCGTTTAGAAGATATATGGGACCAAAAATTTTGCAAAAATTGAGTTTTATATAATGGTAAATTTTAGTACCGTATGGCAACCCTATACATTTAAGTGACATATTTTTGAAAAGCCTATAAAAGCAGCTCTCTTCTATCGTTTTTCGATTGAAAATAAACCTAACAGAACTCTTGTTATATCAATTTAAATATAGGGCTTTTTTGGAATTTGCAGGGGCTGTAGCTTCGTTACCCTTCAAAATTAAGAAAAACCTTTGACATATGTTGAAATATAATTAAAGAGCTTTGAATTTTGTATATCACTAAAAAAAAATTTGGACAGGTATTCAAGTTACGAGCAATTTTCGAGCCCTTATAGCTCCTAAACATGGGGCTGGACAAAAAAATTTTGTTAACCGACTCCTAGTAATTTCTTTGTATCTAACTTCTCCCAAAATTTCAAAGCCCTAGCTTGAGCCGTTCAGAAGATATGTGTGACCAAAAATTTTGCAAAAATTGAGCTTTGTGTAATTTTAAATTTTAGTATCGTATGGCAACCCTAAACATTAGGCTTTTAAAAATATATAAAGTTTATGAAACCAGCTATCCGTTTGCCGTTTTCAGATTGAAAATATATCTAACAGAACTCTTGTTATAACAGTTTAAATATAGGGCTTTTTCCAACTTTGGGGGGCTGTAGCCCCGTAACAGGTGAGGCTACAAAAAAAAATTGTTCTATGAAATTATTTTTTTTGCAAAAACTACCCATGGTTAAAATTTCTTTACTCTATTTCAAACGGTGTAAAAATTTTTGTAAACATACGGACGGACGGACGGACGGACAGAGTGAAGCTATATAGGCACATTTTTACAAAAATTTTTGAAAATGTGCTAAAAACCATTCTCATGGTAATCGCACCTGAAATTGTGACTCTCTTAAAGGGAAAATGTATGTTGGTTTTTACAAATATATGCTTATTTTATGTGACATACGGCAATACGGGGGAGTGTAGGGCAATAACAAAAATATAATGTTATATTTTATTACAATGTGGAACACAAATTAAGATTATAAATCGAAGAAAATTTTTGACAGTCTTTATAACCAAATCTGTAATATTCAACTAGCAGTGCAATTATCAGTACCATTAGTTGATGATCATTGTTTGCTAATCACGATTAAAAAATTTTGTAATGATACTTTGAGAGTTAATTACCAGTAAAAAAAATTAAGTATTTACTTGATATGTCCAAAAAAGTATTAAAATTAGGATTTCAATTACGTAAATAATTATGTAATTATTTTTTAAATTTAATTTCTTATGGTACTATTTTTGAAATTTAATTACTCCTGTAATTATTTATAATAGGTACTTTAATAACTTTAGTAATTATTTTTGGCAATTACTTTAAAAAAGTTAAATAAAACAAAAAAAAAAAAATTATCAGAAGAATTACAAATATTTTTGAAAATACATTAATGATTTAGATTGATGGATTAATTTGAATGACACCTAAAAACCTAAAAAAAAATAATCTATTTTAAAAATATGTTGAATTTAGTTTTAGATGAATATATTAGATACAAAATATTTATACATAAGATATAACATATATAAACACTTTCTGTTCAAATTCAGATATTTTCCAAATGTATTTAGGTATTTACTAAATTTATTCAGGTATATACTAAATATATTCAGATTTTCGCAAAATATAATCAGATATTTACAAAAGAAATTCATATATTTTATTTTAAAATACAGATTTTTACTAAATACTTGTAGTTTCAGGTTTTTATACCCGTATGACTATATAGTCAAAGGGTATAATAAATTTACCATTACGTTTGTGACGCAGAGAAGGAGAGGGGTAGATATAGACTCAAGTGTAAGGATCGGATCAGAATCGAAAAATAAATCGATTTAGCTATGTATGTCCGTCCGTCCGCACGATAACTCAAAAACTAAAAGAGCTAAGATCTTGAAATTTTCGCAAATTCATGTTTTTGCAATAGCCGTCATCGCTATTTAAATACAGCCATTTTAGTCCATGGGTTCGGGTAGCTGCCATACAACTCCTTTTTTTATATGAGTACTAGCAGATTTACCCGGCGTTGCCCGGAAGCTTGCAAATTGTAAAAATTTTTTTTGAAATACTACTTTGCTTATAAATGAAGCCACAAAAAAATATTTCTGGAGTTCCGTTAACCCATTGTGACCCAACAGCTTTTTATACGTTTTTTCGTTCCTTTGCTATATATTAGAAATGATTTTACCGATTAACTTAAAATTTTGTAAATGTGTTCAATAAATTACGTCAAATTTTTGAAAGTAGGTACAACTTCTTTGAATTAGGGGAATGCTTAACAAAAATGTTTTGTCGAGTTTTTTTAACCGATTGCGAAACAAAAACTTTAAAATACAGTTTGCAAAACAATTTGAACGATTATCTCTAATTTTTCTATACATGGTGCTTCTTGACAATTTGGTGCTCCTTGACGATAGAGTTGAGAATGGTAGGTTTCCGGCGAATAATGTTAACTGAATTAAAATGACTATAGTTCAAAAGGGTATACTAAATTTGTCATTATGTCATTATACTATGTCAATAGTAGTTTACTTGAATTGCCAACGTTTAAATAAAATATGGTCGATGGTTAACAAAAGGTTTAAAAATCTGCTTTTCAACTTATATTTTGTTTAGTACTTACCTGAAGGTTGTACTACGCTCTTCCTCGTTTTTTTTAAGACTTTATGAGAGAAATGTAGACTTATTTTTTGGAAAACCTGTTTTAAAATTCTATGTATTTAAGCAATATATATACGAAATTGAATTTTTTGATTTCATTTGAAGAAAACTGCAATTTCACAATGTATTTTTAAAAAACAACAACTGCAAAAGACAAAGACTTACGAAACAAGGAAGAGTGTGGTAGAGTAGACTGTGTCAACTCTGGGATACCCGTATGACGTTTATATAAACATTATATCAGTTAAAAACATTAATTACTTTTGGCAAAATTTCAAACTTAAAGCTTTATTAGGTGTAATGTAATACCCATATAAAAGAAGGAGTTGTATGGCAGCTACTCGAACCCTCTGTAGTAGACCAACCAAATTTTGCAGTAACTTTGGCCATTACACCAAACTATTTTTGGCAAAATTTCAGACACCCAACTTCAATAGGTATAGAGTAAAGCTCATATAAAATAAGAAGTTGTATGGCAACTACTCGAACCCTTTGCAGCAGACCAACCAAATTTTGCAGAAACTTTGGCCATTACACTAAAATATTCTTAGCAAAATTTCAGACACCCAGCTCCATTAGGTATATAGAGTAATGCTCATATAAAATTAGAAGTTGTATGGCAGCTACTCGAACCCACTGCAGTAGACCAACCAAATTTTGCAGTAACTTTGGACATGAAACTAAACTACTTTTGTCAAAATTTCAGACACGCAGCTGTAATAGGTACAGAGAAATACTTATATAAAAAAAGAAGTTGTATGGCAGCTACCCGAACCAATGGCCCAAAATAGCTGGATTTAAATAGCGATGACGGCTATTGCAAAAAAAAACAAATTTGCGAAAATTTCAAGATCCTAGCTCCTTTAGTTTTTGAGTTATCGTGCGGACGGACGGACGGACATACATAGCTAAATCGATTTCTTTTTCGATTCTGATCCGATCCATACACTTGAGTCTATATCTACCTCCCCTCCTTCTCTGCGTCACAAACGTAATGGCAAATTTATTATACCCTTTGACTATATAGTCATACGGGTATAAAAATAAATGAATCAGCAACGAAAATAAAGCAAAAATCGCAAAATAGAAAATCAAAACCTTGGATAGATGAAGAGCTCATAATGGTCATCAACGCAAAATACTTTTGGCATTCAAAATTAGTGAAAAATCCGAGCAACAAAGACATAGAAAAGGAATATAAATATTATAGAAATAGAGGCACAAACTTGCGAAGAATTAAAAAAAAAGAATATTATGGGCATAAATTCAATACCATAATAAATAATTCTGCAAAAACATGGGATTGTATTTCTGAAATTATCTATGATGGGAAAAAAACAAACAAAACGAGTGTGACTCTATTTAAGGACTTATCATCGGAAGAGGTTATAAAGAAAGCTAATGAATTAAATGAGCACTTTGCAAAAGCGGGTGAAAAATTAGCAAAATCGTGCGCAGAAAAATTTTTTTATACAGCCAATATCACAGGAGAAACTTTTACTTTTAATGAAATTAATAGATTACAGGTATTAAATATAATTGATAGTCTAAGTAATTCAAATTGCCTAGACTCGGATGGTATTTCAGTCAATATTATTAAAACGTGCAAAGATTCATTAGCAAATCCACTAAGAGCATTAATTAACAAATCATTATCCGAAGGTAAGATGCCTGACAGAATAAAAACAGGGAAAATAGTTCCAATTTATAAAACTGGGAACAAGAATGAATTTGATAACTACAGACCAATCTATATAACATCAATTGTATCTAAAACGAGGAAGAGTGTAGTAGAGTAGACTGTGTCAACTCTGGGATACCCGTATGACCGTTATATAAACATTATATCATTATTATTATAAACATTAGTTACTTTTGGCAAAATTTCAAACATACCACCTTTATTAGGTGAAATATAATGCTCATATAAAAGAAGGAGTTGTATGGCAGCTACTCGAACCCTCTTCAGTAGACCAACCAAATTTTGCAGTAACTTTGGCCATTACACTAAACTATTTTTGGTAAAATTTCAGACACCCAACTTCAATAGGTATAGAGTAATGCTCATATAAAATAAGAAGTTGTATGGCAGCTACTCGAACTCTTTGCAGTAGACCAACCAAATTTTGCAGTAACTTTGGCCATTACACTAAACTATTTTTGGCAAAATTTCAGACACCCAGCTTTAATAGGTATAGAGTAATGCTAATATAAAAGAAGGAGTTGTATGGCAGCTACTCGAACTCACTGCAACAGACCAACCAAATTTTGCAGAAACTTTGGCCATAGAACTAAACTACTTTTGCCAAAATTTCAGACACGTAACTGTAATAGGTACAAAGAAATACTCATATAAAAAAAGAAGTTGTATGGCAGCCACCCGAACCCATGGACCAAAATGGCTGGATTTAAATAGCGATGACGGCTATTGCAAAAAAACGAATTTGCGGAAATTTCAAGATCCTAGCTCCTTTAGTTTTTGAGTTGTCGTGCGGACGGACGGACGGACGGACATACATAGCTAAATCGATTTTTTTTTCGATTCTGATCCGATCCATACACTTGAGTCTATATCTACCCCCCTTCCTTCTCTGCGTTACAAACGTAATGGCAAATTTATTATACCCTTTGCCTATATAGTCATACGGGTATAATAATAGAAAAAGTTGTGAATGAACAATTTGTAAAATATTTAGAAAAATGTGTTCCTAGGTCCAAAAAGCAATATGGGTTTAAAAAAAAATCGAGCACTGAAACTGCACTTTTCGATTTGGTCACTCTGATACAAAAACTAAAAGATAAAAAAAAACTAGTATCACTAGATAGAATAGATATACAAATTTTACTTCGAAAACTTCAGAGCATGGGTATTAAAGGAACTGCTTATAATTGGTTTTTATCATATCTTATATTACAGGTCGATCTCAATACGTCCCAGTAGAAAATCTAAAAAGCAATAAATCTCAAATTACATACGGAGTACCGCAAGGAAGTATTTTAGGACCAATTCTATTCACAGTATACATAAATGAAATACAAAACCTCGCGACTAAAGGTCAAATTTATCTATTTGCTGATGATATCTGCTTAGTATATGACGCAGTAGAAATCAAAATGCTAGAAAACAAAACAAATGAAGATCTCAATATACTAAAACGAGGAAGAGTGTAGTAGAGTAGACTGTGTCAACTCTGGGATACCCGTATGACCGTTATATAAACATCTTATATTATATTATATATACATATCGTTATATTATATATATCCTTATTATTATAAATATTAATTACTTTTGGCAAAATTTCAAACATACCAGCTTTATTAGGTGAAATATAATGCTCATATAAAAGAAGGATTTGTATGGCAGCTACTCGAACCCTCTGCAGTAGACCAACCAAATCTTGCAGTAACTTTGGCCATTACACTAAACTATTTTTGGCAAAATTTCAGACACCCAACTTCAATAGGTATAGAGTAATGCTCATATAAAATAAGAAGTTGTATGGCAGCTACTCGAACCCCTTGCAGTAGACCAACCAAATTTTGCAGCAGCTTTGGCCATTACACTAAACTACTTTTCTAAAAATTTCAGACACGTAGCTGTAATAGGTACAGAGAAATACTCACATAAAAAAAGAAGTTGTATGGCAGCCACCCGAACCCATGGACCAAAATGGCTGGATTTAAATAGCGATGACGGCTATTGCAAAAAAACGAATTTGCGAAAATTTCAAGATCTTAGCTCCTTTAGTTTTTGAGTTATCGTGCGGACGGACAGACGGACAGACGGACGGACAGACGGACGGACAGACGGACGGACAGACGGACGGACGGACGGACATACATAGCTAAATCGATTTTTTTTTCGATTCTGAACCGATCCATACACTTGAGTCTATATCTACCCCCCCTCCTTCTCTGCGTCACAAACGTAATGGCAAATTTATTATACCCTTTGACTATATAGTCATACGGGTATAAAAATGTGGAGAAGGAAAATGCTATGTTATTTAATTTTAAAGATATTTTTATTCTGATTCTTTATTAGCTTTATATTTATTATTATTAATATTATCTCATTTAGCTTTTAACTATTTGAGACTATTTAAGGAAAAAAAATTAGTCTTATTAATTAAGTGAGCTTTTGGAACAAAAATTACCTTGCGTTCATACCAAAAATTTGAAAATTTCATTGAATCTTTGTTCAAAACGCGCAAACAGGTCAAAACCAAATTAACCCTGTGGGTTCAATAAAATTCTTTTACACGTTTAAGCAAATAAAATTTATAGAAAACTTCATGGCGTCGTCATGGAAAACGGGTTAACCGAACTCAACAAAAATTTGTGTCAGGCTCTCTTTTCGACTGCAAAATCACCCTGTAAAATTGGACACAAATCGCAAACTCAAAATTTTTTGGAAGCCCGCCAGGACGAAATGGGTTAATTTATTCCAACCAAATTTATACATCTAATTCCGGGGCTAAGCTAAGAGGAAATTTTGTGCAAAATTTCAAGTCAATCTGTCAAACCGTTTTGACTCGACATCCAAAAAACGAAAAAGCTTAAAACGGCTCTGGAGCCGCAACGTGTTGACTTATAAAAATGTGACATAACCTATGTCACATCCCGGGCTCTCAAAATTATTCCTTTAAAATTGTGTGGCAATCGGACCAATGGTTTTCACGTGAATCCTGGACAAACAAAAAAACAAATATTCTCCTTTATTTATTAGGTACCTGTACCTATTACAGCTGCGTATCTGAAATATTGCCAAAAGTAGTTTAGTTTTATGGTTAAAGTTTCGGCAAAATTTGGTTGGTCTACTGCAGTGGGTTTGAGTAGCTACCATACAACTTCTTATTTTATATGAGCATTACTCTCCGACTAATGAAGCTGGATGTCTGAAATTTTGCTAAAAATAGTTTAGTGAAATGGCCAAAGTTAGAGCAAAATTTGGTTGGTCTATTGCAGAGGGTTAGAGTAGCTGCCATACAACTCCTTCTTTTATATGAGCATTTTATATGAGCATTACACTACATCACATGAAGCTGGGTGTCTAAAATTTTGCCAAAAATAGTTTAGTGTAATGGCCAAAGTTACAGCTAAATTTGGTTGGTCTACTGCAGAGGGTTCGAGTAGCTGCCATACAACTTCTTCTTTTATATGAGTATTCCACTACACTTAATAAAGCTGTATGTTTGAAATTTTGCCAAAAGTAATTAACCGGATGATATAATGTATATGTTACGGTCATACGGGTATCCCAGAGTTGACACAGTCTAATCTACTACATTCTTCCTCGTTTATTTTGGAATTCAGAATTTTGTTAAATAATTTCAGATTTTTTTTTTTTAATTGCTAACTGTTAGACTAATAAGCCTGAATATACAGGGAGTTTACTGTATATGTGCGTAGGTACTTATGAGTATAAATATTTTTTGTATGGAGACTAAGCTGAGTCGCTCCAAGTTTCCAAGATATGGGGGCTTAAATTAAATTTAAATATTTTTTTTAGTTTTCATAATTTAAATATTATTTCTGATTCTAGATTACCTATGATAATTTTATAAAATGTATTCGAAAGCTTAAGATGTTGATGATAAAATTTAAAAATTTTTTTTTTGGAAAAACCACACTTTTTTGTTTTGTTTTTTTTACATACTCATAACTAAGAAACACCCTGTAGGTACAAGCTGCAACCGGGCGTCATATTATATTCGTGTTATTAGAATTGATCTTAATAAATTCAACATACAATTTCGGGGCAAGGAAATTGAGCAAGTTAATAATTTACCTTTAAAAATATTTTTACTTCATTTTACATACATTTTTTTGCTCAATACTGTTCTGGATTTCGTAAAATAATGAAAAAATAATATATTTTTATAAAAATGTATATATGTATGTTTGTGTGTATTTTTTTGTGTCCTTGAAATCAAAACAAAAATTTCACATGCTCACCTTCAACACTGTAACTTTATTTTTAACCATTTTTTTTTATTCTCAGTTTAATCGTAGTTAAAGTTTATTTTTTGGCACAAAATATAATTTATATTCTTGCCACAAACCAAAGACAACCTCACCAATTTCAATTTTTTTGCTTTTTATTGCGTATGCAAATTTTTATTTTTAAAAAATTTGCTCTTCACTCAGTTTTTTAAGTGGAAAACAAACGTTCTTTCTCTTTTTTTATTTTTTTTTTTTGTAGTGGAAATTTTTTCTTTTGAACTTTTGATGACCATAAATTTAAATTCTAGATGATTTTATTTATAAAAAATGTTGCAAGAGTTGAAAGCCTTTAAAATAAGTAATGAAAAAAAACAAAGAATTTTTAAAAAAGCACATTTTCAAAATTACACGATGTTTCATAATGAGTTTAGGGTTAAAATTTAATATAAATATAAATTCGTAATTTAGTTATTAAATCAATCCATTATTACATACTTAGAGAATAATCGCACAATGCAGTCAAGCAAATCTGTTAACAGGTGTCGAAACACAATGTTGAAGCTTCAATGTTAACGTTTAATTTGGGAAATGTATACACTGGTGACTAAGTATGTACTGATTTATAAAAATAGGAAATATTTTAATATTTAAGTTCTAATGATCCTTGAATGGGGAAGGTTTCCAAATTTTTTTCGACCAATTTTAGGTTGATTCCCAAGGTTCCATCCCCTACCAAAATTTTTAGAATTTAGGATTTAAATTGTGACTTTCACCAAAATTTAAACCTTTTATTAGAATTTTATTGGTTATATAAGAACAAAGTGGTTAAAAATTTAGAGAAATTTAATTAAGAAATCTTTAACTCATGCTTAAATATAATGTTGGAGCTTTATCTTTTGAATTTTTTGTTTCCTGTTACTCCTCGTGGGAGCATAGGGCATCCCTCCGTAGCTGTTCGACGGCAGCTGTAGCTGGGCCAGCAGCGTCTCTAATACCTTGCGGGTTTCATTCTTGTTATGTTAGTTGCTGGTTTTTTCCGAATGGGGCCTATCCACCTCCATTTTCTGCGCTTGATTTGGCTCATTATTGGTACTTCGCTTTATATTTTGTATATTACTAAAAAATAATTTGGATAATTATTCAAGTTACAACAGTTTTAAAAAAGCTAATTTTAAAATTTTAACCCCGTACAAATACTAGTGTATTTCCTTCAGAAGATATGAGGCGTCAAATATTTTTCAAAAATTAAGTTTTGCATAACGCTAAATTAAAGTACCGTATGACTAACTTTACCGAATTATATATTTATTTTTCATATTGCTTATGACCTTTATAAAAACAGCGGTATTTTACCGTTTTTAGATCAAAAATATATTTTATAAAATTTTAGTTATAACAGTTTATATATTGTCGCAGCAAAAAGTGACAATCTAAGAAAAAAAGGCCTGTTTTTTGTCAAATATGCCATATTCAAGAGGAAATTTTAATATTTAAAAATAAAAAAGAAAATCTTTGTTGGAAAAGAGGGAAACCCTAAGTTTCATAATTGACTATCTTCAAAGCCAAATATTTTTAACAGTTGCAAAACTTTGAAGACATTTTATAAAAAACTATGTTTTTTAAGATGGTCAGTTTTTATAGTAAAGCGACAAAATAGGGCTTTTTTCAATTTTGCTTTTAGCTCTGTAACGGATAGGAGCTATAGAAACAATTGCTCGATAAAAATATTTTTCAACGATGTCTGTGATTGCATAAAAAATTTCATTCCTTTATTTCAAAGGATGATGGAATTTTAAAGGTAATAAACGGAGGGAAAGACTGAAACTATACCCATAATCACATTTTCAAAATTTTATGAAAAGGGCCAAAGGAACCCAACGAACATAATACTGACTATTCCAGTTATTTGTTTTTGTATTAATATTTATTTTTACGTATTTTTTTTTTTCGCTATTGAATTTTTATGCCACAACTCAAACGTTCTTCTTGCATTACTTATTACAGATAAGTCAAATAAGATAATCAAAATTAAAATTGTATAAAGAATAATATGAAACGATTGAAAAATGCGTTTTGTAATGTTTTTGCAATATCAGTCAGTATCAACTTATTTTCTCAGTTGACCTAAAAGGTCCTGACAGCGAACTAAACCTTTTGTTTAACTTATTTTTTAAAAAATTTTTTTAAAAATTAATAAAGCGCCAACACATTTAGTTTAGTTCTCTTAGTATATTTACTTTATTATAATAAAAAACATTCATTACGCGGGTTTTTAAAAAATAAACTGTATTAAAAAATTATTTAACAGATTATAAAATTTCTTTCAAAGGTTAAAGGCTTTTAGGCTTCAGTAAAAATCCCCCAGAAATAAAATTACCGAAATCAAATCTTTATGCAACGGTTGATACACAGATTTTAATTCTCGTATAGGTTTCCGAATTTTACAAAAATTCTCAAATAGAGATAAAGCTAAGTGTATCCGCTCCCAATTATAACTCATAAAAAGCTGTTTCGAAAAATCCATCTAGCAAGCCGTTCAAAACATATAGATTTTTTTATGAAAAGTTTCAAAAAATCTTAAAAGTCTCATTTCTCGATAATTGTGTAAAATAGACCTGCTTCCTCCAATACATTTTTTTTTGTTTATCTTGATGTCCCAGATCACCAAATGCAGTACAAGTATGTCAGTCTGGGACACTCTGAATATTTCAGAATAGCCTGTAGGCATACAAATTCACTATTAGTGTTAATTGAAATTAATTCAAATTAGAGATCCGACCACTTTTTCATATTCAACAAATTTCAAAAATACAATTACTATATAAGTTCCTCAAAAAACGAATAAATGAATAAAGCCCCGAACATCTTCGATTTTTTATCTAATATAAACCAAAAGTTTATTTAAGATTCTTAGACATTTTCCAATTTTTTTCCGAGAATCAGACTTTTTTATTAAAATACAAAAATAAAAGAAAGTATTAATACCGTTTTTACAGTATGGAACCATGTCCTTTCAAATCTTATACAAAAACAGTTCAGTACAGCTTCGAAATATATTTCAAAAACCGTTAAAGAAAAACAAAAATAAATCATTTAAAAAGGATTTTAAAAGTAATAAGTATCTTTTCAGTAAAAGTGAAAAATTTTTAATAAAAAGCCTACAGTTAATGCTGCAAAATCGTTCCTGTTATTATAAAAATATATTTTTAATTGTATGTGTTTTTTTTATAATTCCATATTTGTATAGGTATCAATCTTATTTTGAATATAAAGTGTTAACTCATGATATTTATTTTTATTCATTCCTACCAGTCTATATTAAAAGGTAGGGGAGCGAACAGTTTTTAAATTCATTTGATTTTCAATTTCATTAAATCCACAATTGAAAGGAAAATAAAAAAAAATTGAAACTTTAATTCAGAATAAATTTACATAGCTGTATACGTGAGAGAAAATGAATTATTAAATAAATATTATGTACTAACTAATAAAAAAAAATTGTTAAAAAACGAGGAAGAGTGTAGTAGAGTTGAATGTGTCAACTCTGGGGTACCCATATGACCATAATATATATATTTTATATACATGGGGAACATTCGATTCATTACTTTCGGAAAAATATTTAAATACACTGCCTATTAGACTTTCAGGTTTATACAAAAGAAAATATAATTTGAAAGACAACGTTTCAAACCTTTTCGACTACACCGACGAAATTTTATTCAGACTTTGGCCATTAAAGTTAACTACTATTGACAAAATTTGAAGCATCCAGGTTTATTAGGTATAGAGTAATGCTCATATAAAAAAAGAAGGTGTATGGCAACTCCCCAGATCCACCGCACTGCTCCAACAAAATTTTGCATAAACTTTGGCAATATAATTACACTATTTTTGGCAAAATTTCAGACACCCAGCTTCATTAGACAAAGACATTAGGTACATCCGTGGAGCAAACTGGCTGGCTGTCAATAGCGATGACGGCTATTGCATAAAAACGAATAGGTTAAAATCTCAGAATCCCAACTCCTTAATTTTTTGAGTTATCATGCGGACTGACAGTCGGGCATACTTAGCTAGATCGATTTAATTTTCGACTCTTATCCGATCCATACCTTTGAGTCTTTACTTTCCCATCTTCTTCCCTGCGTCACAAACGTAATGGCAAATTTAGTATACCCTTTTGTCCTATAGTCATACGGTTATAATAAATTTGAGGTTGAGATTTTATTATTAATTTATTTATTTTGGATTCAATTAAATAATAAAGAAGTTAATAAGTTTTAAGATTTTAATACAGAAATCAAGTAGAAATGCATTTACTGAAGGAATGACCTCATTTATTGGACAATTAGTATTAACACTTATCATTTCTTTATTAATCGTGGTAGATTATCTTTCGATTTTTATTAATTGATTTTTTACAATACAAGGAACTCCACTTTTAAAAATTTATAACAATTGATTCAATATAATTATTATTTTAATTTAATGGAATTTTGGGCATTGATCCCTTACCCCATGCAAAAATTTTTCAATCAAAAATGTATTTGAAATTTCAAAGTGGTAAATTAATTTACTACTTTTAAGACTCTGTCCTTTACGACATGAGAATTATATTCTAGGAATGACTCTTTAATTTTAAAACAACTCATATTCTAAATTTATGAAAAATTATCGGATGATCGAATTTTTTAAATTAAGAAAGAAACTACGTGCTTTCCAAAAAAAGATGAACCAATTTATGGAACAAAGAAAAACCCAACTGTAAATTCTTAAAAATCCAACTTAATTAAAAGGCTGAAGCATTGTTAAATTCGGTAATTGTGCTATTGCCTTACCGATAAAAAATAATAATTAAAGGACGAATTCCTTTATACATAACTAACTATGGGGCTAAGGAATTAAAGGGAAAATAAGATAGAATTGGGGAGTTAGGGAGTAGAAACGAACATATATAAGTTAGTATTGAAACGTAAGAGAATTAATATTTTATTTTGATGTTCCAAAATTTAAACAATGAATTATTTTCTTCAAAATGACCTTGACTTTTGTACATATGCTCCCAAAAATTTAAGAAAATTTTGCTTTTGCTGATTTAGATTAGGGAAGAGGACTTGGAACAAAATCGGATAAATTAGGAAAATAACCCTCGAAAAGAGGGCTGGTATTTATTTAAATTAAGAAAATGTCAGAAATAAATATAATTTCTGTACCTAATCGCTTCACACAATAAAATGGGTTGCCATAATTAGTTCAAAACCACCTGTTCATAGGAGTTCAGGTTAGAGAAAAACACCTTAACTCCGAAAATTCTCTATTATAACCTCTTTATTACAGCTGTTAAAACTCAAAAAAAAAAAAAAAAAAAATAAAAACGTTCGTTATAGTTCAAATAATTTACATCATAATTATAATACATGATACGTCCCAAAATCATCTAATACATCTTCCATAAAAATTTATATATAATCTTAAAAGTTCCTCCATTTTTCTTTTAAATATTTCAAATATCTTTGTCTTAAAATTCTTTTTAATAAAAAACGAGGAAGAGTGTAGTAGAGTAGACTGTGTCAACTCTGGGATACCCGTATGACCGTAACATATACATTATATAATCCGATTAATTTCTTTTGGCAAAATTTCAAACATTCAGCTTTATTAGGTGTAAAAAAAATGTTCATATAAAAGAAGGAGTTGTATGGCAGCTACTCGAACCCTCTACAATAGACCAACCAAATTTTGCAGTAACTTTGGTCATTACACTAAACTTTTTTTGGCAAAGTTTCATATACCCAGCTTCACTAGGCGTAGTGTAATGCTCATATAAAAGAAGGAGTTGTATGGCAGCTACTCGAACCCTCTACAATAGACCAACCAAATTTTGCAGAAACTTTGGCCATTACACTAAACTATTTTTAGAAAAATTGCAGACACCCAGCTTCATTAGGTTGAGAGTAATGCTCATATAAAATAAGAAGTTGTACGGCAGCTCCTCGAACCCACTGCACTAGACCAACCAAATTTTGCAGAAACTTTGGCCATAAAACTAAACTACTTTTGGCCAAATTTCAGACACGCAGCTGTAATAGGTGCAGCGTAATACTCATATAAAAAAAGGAGTTGTATGGCAGCTACCCGAACCCATGAACCAAAATGGCTGGATTTAAATAGCGATGACGGCTATTGCAAAAAAACGAATTTGCGAAAATTTCAAGATCCTAGCTCCTTTAGTTTTTGAGTTATCGTGCGGACGGACGGACGGACATACATAGCTAAATCGATTTATTTTTCGATTCTGATCCGATCCATACACTTGAGTCTATATCTACCCCCCCTCCTTCTCTGCGTCACAAACGTAATGGCAAATTTATTATACCCTTTGACTATATAGTCATACGGGTATAAAAATTAAATAAAATATAAGAAGGAAGTGGATATAGAATATGTAGTATAAAATTGACTGAAATATATATGAAGACTTTAAATGAACATCAACTGACAAATTTATTTCCTTTTCCATCATATTAAAAAAAAATAAAAAAATAAAAAATAAGTAAAAACAAAACAAAAATTTTAAAAACCATCCAAGAGTAAACCATAAAAACAAAAAATCTTCAAATGATTAAACATAACAAAACCATCATCCGAGCCACAGTATTGGTATACCACATAACATATACTATAGGCAATAATATGATTGTATACTTTGATTCTCATATTGCCTTAAATCATTTTATAGAAAGTAGCCCAGTTTTCTTATATATAATATTATATACTTTATATAATATATGAATCATGGTAGTTACTGTGGGTCCGAACTGACTTCAATCTTTCAAAAGAATAACAATTTAAAAAAACAAAAAAAAAAAAAAACATAACAGACTTAATATAACGGAATTTATAAACTTATATTAACTTGTATTATCTATATATGCATATTACATAATATTATAATATGATTATTACATAGTAACATAATATAGTCAACATACATAACATACATAGAATAAAACACTTAATATTAACCTAGGAATTTGTTTCGGTTTTTTTCTAACGGTTCTTCTAACTTCTAATATAACTGTTATTACTCATATTTTTTTGGAGAAAAAATTCTGCAATTTATATGAGAATGGTTTCTAGATTTTTTTTTTTTTATTTAGTTTGGTTTTTTTTTATCCATTAAAAGCCTAAAATAACGTTCTACTATTTAAAACATTTGTGAAACACAGTTACCTGCAAAAAAATAATAATACTTTCTCACCATTATAAATACTAAACAAATTAGTAATAAGCATTTTATTGATTTTAATTGGTTTAGTATTTTAATTGTAGTATTTGTAGTCACAAGTCACTCAGTGTATATTCTGCCATAGGTTGCTCAGAATAATATTGATCTTTGACTAATTAAAGTCACTTATTTCAAAACCAAAAATTTAAACCTCATATACTAAAGTATATTTTAGTATTGAAGATAAGAATTCGAGAAGGTATTTAAGAAATACAAAATATTATTATAGATGTTGATTTTTCTCCAACTTAACACATGGATTCCAGTAATTTGGCATATAAGGCTGTCTTATTCACCTAAAAAATTCTACTGTAAATTACTGAACAAAAGGAATAACATCTCCTTAAAAATTCCCTTAAAAATTCATTTGATTTTCAAGCCCATTTTTCTAAACATGGTAAAATATGTATTGCATTATTATACGCCCTGTACATCGAAAACGGTAAGAAAAAATATTTGAGGACTTCAATTGAAGCTGAGGATAAGGTTACTTTAAAATTTAAATAAAATTTTGTAATTTAATAACGGTTTTTAAGCAAAACATACGATTATTTAATACAAAAAGTAATTCGTATTTAAGCCCTTGTTACTTCAAATATGAGAAATAATGGAAATTGTGGATATTATTATGAAAGCACATAACATAAGATAACTATACTGACACTTTAATAAATCACTTACTTTTTCATAAATCACTTTTCTTGTTATTTTTGTAAAAAGTTTACACAGCCTTATCTCGGAAACAGTTAGAAATATACCTTCTCGTCCACCTCCATGCAATTCTTTTTTTCATTATGAACTTCTTCATCCCCTCCGATCTGCATGAATTTTGAGTTACAGACACCCTGTATGTAATCGCTTAATTTCCTTGTTGTGTTTTCAAATCTAACGTGCACGTATTAATGTAGTGTATTATATGAAAAACCTCAAATAAATGTTCTAAATTTTTTGCACACCACTGTAAGTATATTATGAAAAAATATTTTTTTTTAGCTCTTAATAACATACTTTCCGCCTACAAAATAAAGAATGAATCTTATGATGAAAGCAAAAAAAAAAAAATGACCATTGAGATAGAATCGTTAAGAATAAAAAAAAAACAACAACAAAAAAAAATAATAATAGCGTTATAGACATGATTATAATGTAAATGAAAAATTGGATAAATAAAACACACCACAAAACTCAAAAAAAAAACATTCAACGACCAACGATCAAAATTGAGATACTTTGTAAATCTATAAAAAAGGAAAAAAAAAAAATTAATGTTCATCCCTGACCATTTATTGCCTTCAACACAATTCTCATCAATTTCAAGCACTTTTTTTTGTTCATCCTCCATTCCCCCACCCTCTTTCTACTTTTAATTTGTTTTTCACTACCATAAAATATGTGTGTTTATGAACTTAAACAAATTTCCATGGATGCAATCGTTTTACATAGGCCAACATCTTCTGTCCTACATATATTATGGAATAAAAGGTATATTAGACTCTTGTTATTTGATATATATCGGACCTTTTATCAAAATTATATTGTTATAGGTTTATTATTATTATAAAAATAAACAAAACAAAATATTAGATAATATTTCAGAAAATATAGTCGCCATTTTGTCAAAAAAAAAAAAAAACAAAAATAAATCTAAATTATTTATATGTATTAAGTACAAAATTTTTATCTTGAAGATAAAATAAAATATAATTTGATATTTACAAGAAGTTAATAACAGTACAGAGAGCATCAAAAATTCATAAAATATAAAAACAAAAAAATTATGATAATAATAATAAAATGAAATAAATATCATTCATTTTTAATATCCTGTTGCTTCGCTGTGTTAATTTTAGAATAAAGCATTCAGACACCACCACACAAAAAATGAAAATTGAAAGATTAAATGAAATGGGTATATCTCTATTATTGTATTTGTGACTCTGGTCTATATTTTTTAATTTTTTAAACATTTAACAGATGGCTTTTTTCTTTATCAAATTTTTTAAATATGTTAATAATAATAATTATTAATTAACTAATTAAAATATATTATTATACATATATTGTTTTTATATCACTTATGTTAATTTGATATTTAATAAACATATTTGAAAATTTTTATTTAATAATTAAAAATAATTAAGTGAATAATTAATACAAATTATATTATAAAAGAAGTATTATAAGGCATAATATTATTTTGCAATAAAGTTAAATTTAGTTTTTATAAAATGTGTGGCTTAAATGAAAGGTAATCATTCTTTCGGAAAATATGACTTAATTTCAGATTTTGAAATTGAATTTTAAAACAATAACTGATGGTTTTTAACAAATTATATTTGAAATTGAAAGTAGCACAATCTCTTGAGTATTATTAACCTTTAAATATTAAAATATTATGTTAGATAAATTTTTTTAAATATTAATGCTATTTAATGATAATTTGTTCTATAAAGCGGTTTGGAAAATATTTAAGGGATTGTATTAAAATTGTTTTATTTTGGTCCATTTTTAAATATTTTAAGGATTTGATAACGAATAATATATTAATATATAGTATATACTCTTTTTACATGCATATAGTCTTTTTTTTCAAATGAAATTTGTTCTATTATCGAATGAATCCGGTTTTTCTTTTTATACCCGTATGATTTTAGGGTATTTAAGTGTATACTAAATTTGGCATTATGTTTGTGACGCAGAGAAGAAGAAGGGCTTAATATAGACTCAAAGGTGGGGATCAAATGCAAATCGAAAAGTAAATCATTGCATTGCTATTGAAATCCGCTCAGTTTGCTCCACGGGTTCAAGTAGCTACCATATAACTTAATTTTTTTTTATGAAAATAACTCTATACCAAATGAGGCAGAGTGTCTCAAATTTTGCCAAAAGTAGTTTAGTTTTATTGCCAAAGTTTGTGCAAAATTTAGTTGGGATAGTGCAGTGGATTCGAGTAGCTGCCATACAACTTATTTTTTTATATGAGCATTACTCCATGTCCATAGTAGTTAATTTTAATGGCCAACATCTGAATAAAATATAATAGGTGTACCGGAAGAGTAAAGAGATTCCATTCAACTTATATTTTCATTTGTATATTACTGAAAGTCTAATAATTTACGAATTTAAAAGATTACCAAAAGTAATTAACTGCATGATTATGTTACAGTTAAACGGATAGTCCAGAGTTTACACAGCCTACTCTACTACACTCTTCCTCGATTTAAATACAAATAAACCTAAATTTTAAAATTAAATTTTTTTGGGTCAAAAGGTGGATCAACATAATTTATATAGGGTGCTTAGCAATTAAATAAGGAATTGAGGACTAGGTTTTTCAAATCATATCAGTTTGACATAAAAGGTAAGAGAACGTTATATAACATAAATTACGGCTAAATTTTTTTTCTGTATAAGCTTTCAAGTCAAGATATTCTTAGTTTAACTAAAAATAAAAAAATTTTAAGTGCTGATTGTGTAATTTAAACTAAGATGTTTTTTATTTTGTTAAAAGAAGATGATCCTTTAATTTCTATAGTTGTTAAAAATACTAACTTTAATTAACCTATATTTTAAGTTAGTTTATCAAATTAAAAGCGTCAAGAGTTTAGTTTGGTCTGCATTACAATTTCTGAATTTCTGAAAACATTTTAATTCCTAAATTAATCTTACTTAATTAATAACGTTTTCACTTAAAGTTAAAACTTTTTATTTTAAAAATAAATGATTTCAGTTTTAATTAAAAATATTAGCCGCCTAAATACTGAAGTTATCACGTACCCACATTTCTGAATAATTTAAAGCATGTCTTGTCAACTGAATACAATAGAATTTTTTTTATCCCTGCACTAGACTTGCTTTTATACGTTTAAACTAACACTGCTACAGTATAAACATAAGGATATGTAATTCTTGTTTTCAAGTCTTAGTCGAAGCATGGCAATTTCTTAATTTATTTCAAAAACTTAAGTTCAAGACAAGAAAAACTTATATTTTCAGATTATAATATTTAATTTGTTATCTAATTTAACTAATTTCTTTTAATTTTATTTTTTATACCCTACACCTATAGAATAGGTAAAGGGGTATATTAACTTTGGTATGGTGTTTGTAACCACCTAAAGGAAGCGAGCTAGATATGGAAAAGTATATATATTTGTGATCAGCGTGACCGCCTTAGTCGATATAGCCATGTCCGTCCGTCCGTCCGTCCGTCCGTCCGTCCGTCCGTCCGTAGGCACGATAACTCAAAAAATAATGGAGCTATCTTGATGAAATTTTAACTGTAGGTTACTAGGGCTGAAAGTACGGCGGGGATTGCATATGGGCGAAATCGGCCCATGGGCTCGGATTCTGGACCTTTTAATCGGTTTCAGGGCTAACGAACAAATATAAAAAATCACGATAACTCAACAACTAATGACGCTATCTTCATCAAATTTGTGCTGTAGGTTACTAGTAATGAAACTACTTCGGGAATTGCGTAAGGTCGGGATTGGACCATGGGTTCGGAACCTAGAACATTTTGATCGAATTTAGGCCAAACGAGCATAATTCCGAAACCAATGAAGATAGAACCTCCAAATTTAGTATCAGGGTGTCCCTTCCTATTTCCTAAGTGTCTTGTGAATTTGGGTCCCACTGGAGTAGTGGGTCGGGGACCAGCCACACATTTCCGAAGACCTTAAAGCATATCTTTAAAATTAATAAAGATATCAACTTGAAAAAATGTAGAAGCTTCCAATTTGCCACAAGGGTGTTCTTTACTATCTCTTGCGCGTTCCCCTAATTTGGGATCAATTGGAGTGGTGGTTCTGTACTCCTCTCAGACCTCCCAAGTTTTAAAGGCTTATAATCGAAATTACTAAAAATAGTTACTTAAAATTAGGATAGACCGTTCAAATTGTGTACAAGGGTTAACTAGTACTATAAGTACAGCGCGGACTATATAAGGGCGAAATAAGCCCAACGATTCGGATTCCGGACCTTTTAATCGATGTCAGGGCTAAGGAACATATATAAAAAATCACGATAACTCAACAACTAATGAGGCTATCTTCATGAAATTTGTGCTGTAGGTTATTGGCAGCAAAACTACGGCGGTTTTTACGTACGGTGAGGATTGGACAATGGGTTCGGAACTTAGAACTTTTTGATCGAATTTAGGCCAAACGAGCATAATTCCGAAACCAATGAAGATAGAACCTCCAAATTTGGTATCAGGGTGTCCCTTCCTATTTCGTAAGTGTCTTTGAAATTTGGGCCCCATTGGTGTAGTGGATCGGGGACCAGCCACTCAGTTCTTAGGCCCTTTAAGCATATTTTCGAAATTAATAAAGATAGTAACTTGAAACAAATGTAGAAGCTTCCAATTTGCCACAAGGGTGTTCTTTACTATTTCTTGCGTGCCCCCCTAATTTGGGATCAATTGGAGTGGTGGTTCAGAACCTCTCTTAGACCCCCCAATGTGTAAAAGCTTATCATCGAAATTAATAAAACTAGTAACTTAAAATTAAGTTAGAGCGTTCCAATTGTGTACAAGGGTTAACTAGTATTGAAAGTATGACGGGACTGCATGTGGGCGAAATCGTACCATAATTTCGGGTCCTGGAACCCTTGAAAAGTTCAAGGACTAACAAACATATATCTTACAAACACCATAACTCAAAAAATAATGCCGGTATTTTGATGAAATTTAACAGTAGGTTACTAGTAATGAAAGTACCATGGGAATTGGTTGTGGTCGAGTTTAATTTCGAAGCCAAAGAATATATTTCCTATGTCCTATGTGTCTCCGAAATCTAGACTTAATTGTAGTGGTTCAGCTATGTTCAAAGGTACTTGCTGCATTTATGTAAAATTTATTTTTATATTTAAATGAATTATATGAAAAGGTGTAAATTTTTAATTGTATTTTAGAAATACATTTATTGCATATTTTGCGTTTATAAGCTTTTCTATTAGGTATATAAACTAACCATTTAAAATAATTGCAATTTTTAAAAATTTGGATTATTAAATATATTATGCTTTGATTATCTTTTTATCACAAAATTTAATAATTAGAATTTTTTCATTTTGTAATTGAATTGGAATAAATATATTTTCATTTATTTCAAGTTTGTTTGTTTTTTAATATTTTTAAATAGATAAATTAGTAAGAATTTGTAGTATTTTTTCATAGATAGGGTAATTAGAAAATGTTTTTAGTATTATACAGTTAATTTGGTTAGCTATGTCTTACGTTCAAATTAATAACAGCTTATATGGTGTTAAAATGACTTATGGATATGTCCTTAAATTTTAACCAAATAGGTGTAGGGTATTTCTAAGTCGGTTGCACCGACTGACTGTTTCTTTACTTGTTATATTATTTATTTCGAATAAAATATCAAATTAAACAAAAAAATTTTAATTTAATTAATTGTTTAAGTAGGAAATTTTATTAGATGTATAATGTTATAATCTCCATATCTCGAAGACAATGAAATTCATGATTATATTGAAACAAAGCATTTATTTTTGAACCTCAAGTATCTTTACCTTTTGAATTTTCAATAAGTTTATTTTATTTATTATTAATTTATCTATTACATGGAAAATTGATACAAAAATTTATCAAACATGCTACCTCTTCAGTTATCGAGTTCAGTTTCTTAATAAATGAAAGTTATAACCCAGTTTTTAATATCTTAATAACAGTATATAGGCTAAATAAATGACTGTACTTTCTTAACTAAATCGAAATTGGCACCAAATAAAACGGATAGAATGTAGAATGTAGAAGTGTAGACTGTGTCAACTTTAGGACACTCGTATGAACGTAATATAGACATTACATCATCCGGTTAATTAATAAGAAAATATATATTGTGTGGCAGTTCTTCGAACAGACATTTGCGATTAAAGTTAACTACTATTGACAAAATGTCAAATATTTAGCTTCATTATAAATTAAGTTTCATTTTAAAAAAGAAGTTGATAGGAGCTTCTCGAACCCGCTACATTAGACAATTTTAAATAAACTTTGGCCTTTAAACTAAATAATTTTAGGCAAAATTTCAGACATCCGGCTCCTTTAATTTGTGAGTTACGAACCGACATACGTAGCGAATTTGATTACCTTTTTGATTCTGATTCGATCCGTGATTTTAAGACTATATCATCAAACAAATCAAACATATTCACAATTCGAAGTAAATAAAGTCTCAAATCGAAAAAATTATGTCATTTTTTGCAATGGCCTAAATCAGATTGGCGAAAATTCAAACAGCGCAAATCGGAGTAAAGGTGTACTTATATTTTTTTTCCGTTAGACAAGTTGAATAGTTTTTAAATAATTTTTGAACAACCAAAAAAATAAATTTAAAGAATTCCAAAAAATCGTCAAATCTTATCTCTCCCAATTCTATTAATAAATAAAAATTTCACAAATTTAAAAACATATTAATTATCATTTTATTAATATTTATTATGATTGCAATACTTTATTTTCTTTCTGTATAGCAAAAATTAAATTTAAAAAAAATATTTTAATAAATAGTTATAGTTATGAATATTATGTAAATAGTAAATATATTAATATTTTATTGCAACAAATATCTAAATAATTGTTATAAATTAATTATTCTAAAGTTTTTATTACAATATTTATATTTTATAATAATAATTAAATAGTTGAAATTATTTTTTTTTAATTAATATCAAAAATGTAAAAGTATAAAGTAATATATTAATTTATTAAAATATAGAATTTATATGAGCTTGTGCTATATTATACACAATAGTTGTCTAAATTGTTAGATATATGACATGAATTCGAAACTCAAAATATGCAAAAAGGGATTCACATTAATTATTCGAATCAAAATCGATTTTTTTTTGTACATACAGGCATGTTTATTTCCGAAAAAATATTCTCTCATTCCTACATTGTAATCTTTTGAATCTTACATTGTACAATTGTGAATCCCACATTGTACTATTGTGAATGGACATGTTTTTAAAAAATCATTGTACAGTCATGGATAAGTAATACTCTAAATATTAATAAATACTTCAAAAGGTTAAAAATGTTTATGTACGAAAAAGCTTCAATAGACAATTACGAATGTTAAGTAGTAAAAAGCGTTAACCACATGATTATATTTCTATGTTGTAAGAGCTTAAGACATTGCCTTCAAAATAAAAGATTTTAATACATTCGAAGTTATAAAAATTCAATTTTAATATTGTTTAGAATTTAGCACATTTTCAAAATATTTTGAAAAAATATGCTTATTATTGTGAATAATTTAATTATCTTACAGTTATTATTAGAAATTTTGTTTTGATTATTTTACAGTTTTTTGTTAAATTTTAATTCCTTAATTGTTATAATTGTATCAAAATATATTTAATATTATATTAATATTATTAATTCATATTTTATTTTTTTAATTAAGTTTTTTAAATAAAAACTTTTAATTGATTTTTAATTTTCTTAAAATATTTTAATAAATTTAATAAAGACTCTCAAGGGGAATAATGACATAACGACATAATACCTACATTTACACAAAATATAGGAAGTGGTGTTTATACCCATGCTTACATATATGACCGGGTATATTAAAATTGGTCGTCCGTTTGTAACGCATTGATCTGGACGAGCTAGATATAGTATCGGAGTAGCATCGAAAAGTAAATCGATTTAGATATGCGTGTCAGTCCGTCCATCCGAATGTCAGCACGATAACTCAATAGCTAGAGTTTACAAATTCCCGCAAAGTCATTTTTAGACCATTTTTAGGTTCCCTATTGTTTTTAGTTTAAAATCGGACCAAGACTTCAAGCAGCTACCATACCATACTTTTTTGCACCAATATGAATTTCTTCAAAACTAATTATACTACGCGGATCAAAATTACACACGGTTAGTTTAATAACAATAAAAAGAATGTTACGGCCCCATTTTCGGGGAGCTGCCATACAAAGTTGTCAATTCGATAACTTTGAATCTAATAAAGCGAGGTTAAAATTAAAACTGGGCAGGTAAAGTAATAGCGCAGTTACTTGGCAAAGTTGGACATCACTCGGTCCAATTTTTGGGGTTGCCCAATTTTTTTTTTTATATTTTTGTTATTATGGTTTTCTTTTTTAAGCAAAAATTATGGGGTAGGGTGAATCAAATTATTTTACTTTTTATATATTTTTTTTATCAAACGTTTTAGCATAAATGAATTAAATAAATGCTTATTTTATTTTATACATCATAGTGGGTATGAACGGGTATCTAAAACTTGACAAGGACAACTATAATCTTCCTCGTTTTTTATTACAATTAATTAAGATTAAAATTTTTTTTATTTTCCCCACCTGGGGTTTTATTGTACTGTGAATTTTTTGAAATATAATAAAAGTAAAAATGGCTTTATGAAATTTAAATTTCAATTATATTCAAATAAATATTCCTTTTTGCTCTTTTAATATTTTAATAATTGTATTTTTTATTTAATAAACTAAAACAGAGGAAGTGTATTATTTAATCACCATTTTATTTTGAGTTTTATTGTTAAATCGATACTTTCTTTAATATTTAACAAATTCCAGAGAAATTTTCCGTATTTTATATCAGAAATAATGGAATTTCGTAAAGAATCTTCAAATAAGTTTTGTATTTGGAATTATTTTTTATGATGAAACAATAGCAAATATTTTATGTTTTTTTTATAGTTTAATTTTTGTGCAAAAAAATACTTTTGTTTTAAATATTTAATGTACTTCATAAAAAATTTTCGATTGTATGAAAAAAGTCACTAAATCCAAAGGTGAACAAAGTATAAGAAATTTGTGAAAATTTAAGAAAGTGAAATGAGTGAAAATGAAAAAATTCACTAAAAAGAAAAAAGAAAAAAATCTCCAAAAGTATTTTTATAAGATATATGACATTTAGATTTAGTTGGTTGTGCTTGAAAACTTGAAAAAAAGTTTTTTCAAGTTTTATTTTTAAGTTTAGTTTAGTTTTTAGTAAAATTGGTTAATAGAAAAAGCAGGATGTGTCGATTCCACTAAAACTCCGCCAAACAATTTATTGGAACCCTGAATTTGTATCTAACTCTTAAATCTTAAAATCCTAACTTTTTTTAAAGAGTAAAAAGTCAACAACAAGCATCTAATAAAATCTTAGTTCTCGTTAAACCATTTATTGGAACCCTGAATTTGTGATCTCTTTTGAACTTTATCACAGAAAACGCTTAAAAAAATGCTAGAAGCTGACTTAATTTTGGGCTCTACTCTAAAATCTCTTCGAATACAAGATCTCACCATGCACAAATAATTATTCTGAGAAAGGGGAAAACCTTCATTTTCTCAAAAATTCGAAATGTCAATTTAATTGTTTGACTTCTTATATAGCTTTTAGGAGCTTTTTGCATTTTTGTTTTGGGGACTTTTTTCCTACAGTCAAAATTTTTATAGCGGAATTTTATTAAACATAATATTAAATTATAATTAAAAAATATGTGATTACAAGAAATGTTTACATATCCTAGTTTAGAGTGTTCATTAAAAGTGATAGAGAAGTCTGCAGAGTTGATTTAATTGAATATATCAAGCATGTTCATCTGCAATATCTTTAATTATTTTTTATTAATTCTTAGTATTATTTGAAAGTGAAAACAATGGAAGTACTTTATCCTTTAAATCTATTATATAACGGGTTGTTCTTTTAGAACGATAGAACTTTAAATTTAAATAAAACACTTTTAAATTAAAATACAACCAAATTTTATTTAAAAGATAATCTTGGTAATTTATTTGGAAATAAATTTCAACAGTTTGTAAACTGTTGTTGCAGTGTGAGTCTTTCCTTCATAAGTTGTTAAAGCTTAATGAAATCAAATAAAAAAAAAAAATTGGCATCAATTTTAATTTATATGTATATTATTTTTATTTAAAGTTATATCATTCTAAAAACCAGCCGTTATTTACTACGAGCTAATACCCGGTGCGCGTTGCTGTGCCTCTTAATGGAGGTTTAATTTAAGTTGATGTTACTGCAAAAAATTAACACAAAAATTACATAATATGATGTAAATGTTAATTTTAAAATGTATTAAAGCATTTTTTTTAAACGACTTTTCTAGGATTATTTTAGTAATTTTTTAAACTTTCGGTAATCAAAGAAGTACTAACTACTTTCCAAAATTCTTCCAAAAATATTTTTTGACCAATTGTAGGACGGACATGTGTTACCAAATACCAAGCATGTTAACAGACTCAACTCCATTTCAAGGTGCTTCACGAATACAAAATTTGGAGTCAGCTGGACAAAGTGATTATAATTAGTAAAGTAACGAAAAAATCTGTAAAAAGCCGCTGTGCCGCAATGGGTCAAATTTCTCTTTTGCAAAATTGGGCGCGCAAAATTGGGCGTAATTAGCTTCCAAAAATTTTTTTTGAAAACCGTCAGGCCGGCATGGATTAACAAATTACAAATCTGTTAATAGTGTCTCTCAAAGAGGAACACGTATACAAAATTTGAAGAAAATCAGTCAAACCGTTTCTAATTTAGAGTAAAGTAATGACAAAACCTATAAAAAGCTGCAAACCCAAATACCTCAATATACAAATTTTCAGGAAAATCGGCTGAGACGATTAGGGGTATATTCGCTACATACAAACAAACAAACTTTCGCTTTTATATATATAGATTACCATATTAATAGTTTGATCAATTGAATATTGGTTATTAAACTTCTAGGTAAATAAAAGGTAAAGTGCTCAATATAAAATTAATTTAGAATATGGGTCAATTAATGTGATATATTTTAAAATATACATATGTACCTATTAGTTGAAATGTTTATTAATAATTTGATTGCTAACAAAATATAAAAATCCAAAATCGCTTGTGTTTTACTAAACAAACATTTATTATTCATTACAGATAATACTGCAATAAACACAAAGTTTAATTTTAATTTTCACATTAAATACAAATTTTCCCAATAAAATAAATAGTCTTGCAGAATTAAATAACAATAGAACCCACGTGCAGAACATTTCAATTAAATTCTGTAATTCCACGTATTAAACTTTGTTGAAAGTGTATGTCAATGTGACAATCAATAGTTTGTGTTTTGTTGTTTCAATTAACACGAGTAAATGAAACAATTAACTTTTTCTCAAAAAAAACAATCAACTGTACAAATGTTAAGTAATAATACATATAAATATGTAATTTTTTCATTGAATATATTTTTAGGCATGTAAAAGGAATTCGTAGCAGCAATCCAAATTGTTTATATACATTTTTTTTTAACTTATACTTTTTCTGATGTATTGTTTGTTTATCATCAATTTAAAATTAAAACTTATTACTTGCTTTTTTTTATTTATTTTATTGTCTGGCTATTGTTACTGTGATTATTTCCAACATGTTTAAATACACACTGGTATGTTATTCTAAGAAAATGAATATTTTAATACCCAACATCCAATATATATATAGGAGGTAACCTAAGTCCGTCCGACCGTTTGCACTACAACTCAAAAAATAATCATGTTATCTTGATAAAATTTATACTGTAGGATACTCATATGTTGAAAGAAGCAAACGGGACTGAGACAACCACTTTGAATTCGGTTTCTGAAATTAATAAATGTACAAACTTGACATTTTTTACATAGGTTTCTGTTCTACTATCATTGTCTATCCTTAAGAATTTGGATAGATTGGTGTGGGGTTAAGGATCTCCCAAAGCCTAATTAACATACATAAGAAATTAATAAATAAAGTAACTTAAAATTTGGTACAAAGTAGTTTTGTCCTCTTTGCTCAACATTCCTCATGTGAAATTAATTTAAGCTAGGATTAGACCGGTTTCATCGACTTACTGTTGTTTCATTACTTTTTTAAATATGTGTTCAGGATGTCATCATAATGCTGTAAAATGTTGCCCAATTAAGCTGCAGCAAGTATTAAAGCTATGAAGAACTGCAAACTCAATCATTCGAAGAAAAGATAAAACGAGGAAGATTATAGTTGCCCTTGTCAACTTTTAGATACCCGTGCATACCCACTAACCGTTATTTATTTCCCCTATGCTATTATAAATATTACAAAAAAAAATATAAGATAGTAAAACAGTTAAAAAAAAATTTAACTTATTATCCCATAATTTTTGCTACAAAAAAACAAAAGAACAAAAAAAAAACAAATTAAATTTTTATTTCATTATACCATAATTTTTGCTTAAAAACAAAAAGAAAAAAAAAACATAAAAAAAAAATAGCCCACCCTAAAATTTGGTCCGAGTGAGGTCCAACTTTGCCAATTAACTTGCTATTACTTTATCTGCCCAGTTTTGATTTTAACCTCGTAGCTTTATTAGATTCACAGTTATCGAATTGACAACTTTGTACGGCAGTTGCCCGAAAACGGGGCCGCAACATTTTGAAACTCCATATAAGTCCTCGTTTCATTATATAACTAACAGTGTGTAATTTTCATCCTCGTAGTATAATCAGTTTTCAAGAAATTCATATTGGTGCAAAGAAGTTGTATGGCAGCCCCCCGAAAATGAAGTCGTAACATTTTGAAACTTCATATAAGTTCTTGATTCATTATAAAACTAACCGTGTGTAATTTTCATCTTCCTGGTATAATTACTTTTGAAGAAATTCATATTGGTTTAAATAAGTTGTGTGGCAGCTCCCCGAAACCTTGGTCTGGTCTTAACCAAAAAAAATAGGGAACCTCAAAAATGTCCAAAAAATGTTATGTGTGAATTTCAAAACTCTAGCTCTAATTTTTCAATTCTATCTCTTTTAATTAATTTTTAATTCACGAATATATTAAACTTAAGCAAAATAAGCATCATATGATCATATTCATATAATGATCACCACGATAGATAATAATCATCATATTCATAACAATATCTATCAATATCAATAAGCCATTTACTTAAAAAAAATCTTTGTGTTCTTTTTTGCTTATCTTAAATAAACTACGCATCATTTAAATCATATGAAATTCTAACTCGAAATCGTTAACTACAAAAAAAAAACAAAAAAAACAAAACAAAAAAAAAAAAAATTCATATAATTTCATGTTAAATACAAGATGCATAGCAAAATTCAAATTTTTATATGAAAATATTGGAATTAAAAAAGTTAGTTGTTCGAGAGCTACCCGAAGTTTTGGTCCGATCTTAACCAAAAAAAATAGGGAACCTAGAAATTGATTGAAAAATATTTTGTGAAAATTCCGAAACTGTAGCTCTTTTAGTTTTTGAGTTATCATGCTGACACACAGACGGACGGACGGACGGACGGACAGACACACATAGCTAGATCGACTCATTTTTCGATTCTGAGTCGATCCGTACCCTTGACACTATATCTAGCTCGTCTAGATCGATGCGTTACAAACGGAGGAGCAAATCCAATATACCGGATGTCATATATGTATGCACGGGTATAAAGATATAGGTATAGTTTTAGAGAAATATCTGCAAGTTAAGTGGGAACGGTGTGATAGTGAACCGGGGAACAAACAACACATGGCGCAGGACAATCAACGAAGAACTTTGAAAACAATTAGATAAAAAATAAGATATTGCATCATATTAAATAAGACAATGGAATAAGATAATCAACTAAGAATTGGCAAAATAACACATTTCCCAATATATATAAAATTTTTATCCGAAAATTTCCTGAAATTGGAGATTCCTAGAGAATAATGAAATGGTAAAAAATATTTAACCAACTTCTGTCAAAGGATTTCTTAATTCAAAAATATCGAAGATTGAGATAAGTCGAAAATTGTCTTAGGAAGAGACAATTGTGAAACAACTTGCATACTAATTGTACACTAAGTGTAACTAAACCGATTGAAATATTACTTCCAAAATGCAAATAAATACCTAATCAATCATTACATTCAATTCAATGTTTTCCCATTTTTAGTCTCCAATTATTGTATAATCAAAATGGAAAATATTATTCTAAGACGTGTTGCTCATATATTCGTTTAAATAATTTTAAAAAGTAAATATAAAATAAATAATGTGTAATATTCTATACTTTAAATTTAAACGCAAATTAGATTTTATGAATATTTACATATATACATATACTCGTAAAATATATATATATATATAAATTCAATGGTGAAGACAGAATAGTTTTATCAAAAATTAGTAGGAGATGAAAAATATAATTTTGAAACAAAATAAATCAAAAATATAAAGTAAACAAAGACATTATATCTCCAGACATTTCAATTAGAAAACATTAACTTTTGTTTTGTTTCAATTTTGTATTTTAAATCAATATTTTATGATAATTATTATTATTTTATCAAAGGTTAGTTGCAGTAAGCAGTCAATCTGTAGATACTATAGTAAAAATTTTAATCAAAAAACAATAGATCATTTTGTTTTGAATAATACTTTGAAATCAAAATATTATTTTTGAGAATTTTCATTAATTAGAAAATCATTGAAATCTAATATCTATTTTGTTATTCTATTATTCCATTCTATTATTTATTCTCAAAGAGACACTTTCATATTTAATCAATCACTCAACTGTTATTTATTTTTAATATGACACATTTACAATACACTATAAGTTTGTATAGACAGAAATAATCTGAATTTGGGTCTATGAGACTTTACTGTAAAAAAATCTCGAATGAACAAAGCCCGAAAATAAAAAAATCCCGAATTACAAAACCTTATTCAGGTTGGATATGAAGTTCCAAAAAAAACTTCCACCTATGTAATATACACACATTATGAAAGATACAAACTGCCCCGTAGCAGAAGTGTATGCCGAACTCTTACCGAGGTAAACCACACCTTTTCCTTATTAAAACAAGTCGAACTGGCTAACCATTAATTTTTTGCTATCTTTGGTTTGAGTATAGGTTTTATGTACCTTCCCTAAGGAAATCTGTACTTTATACTATATTATCTGAAGGTCTTTTTCTTTTAAGCCTTTCTATATTAATCTGATTATTTGTATTATTGTATTAATCTGATATGCTCTTCTAGGCGATGATTGATGATTGATGGCATATCTACTTATTTCATCTATTAGAATTTGTAAATCTCTATGAATGTCACTATTATGTACATACCAGAAAGCACATACTATGTTACTTTATTCTGAAAGGTTTGCTTTTAAATATACCATAGTTGTTCTTATCAAATTTTGGGCAATTGACTACATCCAAAATTTTAAATTTGATTTATTGGTTATTTTAGAACGGAATTCTTAAAAACTCCCACCTAAGATTTTTTTTGTAAAAATAAATATAATGATTTAATTTAAATATTTCTACGTGTCAGTTTCAAATTGCATTAAATGAAATTTACAGTAATATTTAAATGATAGTTTATCATATTTTATCACACATTTTGAATAGGACATTTACAAGCTCTTGCCGAAAATAGTGTAGGTAATATTTGACCAAACAATATTTTATATGTAAACTTTCCCATATTACTATTACAATTCAACAATATTGCCTCTGTTTATAATTCATTTAACTGTATATCATTTACCCGATTTCCAAGTACATATGAATTTTTAGATATAGACCGTATAAAGGTATATATAAAATCGCATGTATAATATAAATGGGAAGTAATAGAAATGCGTCTTAAAAATAAGAAAACGGTCACACTCTTTCAGACAAACGCCAAATCATCTGACAGCTATTTCAGGGTCGTCTCCTAATGGAAAGACGTAGCAGTTGTGCAAAATAATAAATACAATTAGAAAAGAAATTATTAAATTATATTAATATTATTAATATTTTTTTTTTTATTTCTTTATTGAGCTTATAAAATTTCAACAACTTTAACATTTTATTATTATTGTCTAACAATTCAATATGGTTGACTTTAATTTATGTTCTGTCACCTGTGACATTTAAAAAAACGACATGAATCACATGAGTGTTGCCATCTGCCCACGTTTATCTTGACTTATAAAAGTACTCTTACATTTTATATTCTAATTACATATTTGCTCCAGGCATATACGTTCTAATTAAATACTAGCTTAAGGTTCTATATATTTTATTTATTTATTTTTTAACAAGCTAAATTAAATTATTGCACGTAAAATTGAAGAAATGTGTTTTAGTCTTTTTAAAAATCGACATACATTAAGATGAATATTCTGGAAAACGGAATTGCTCTTTATTTTGATCTCAACTCTAAAAATCCTTCTAATTCAGAATAACCAGAAAATATTATTAATATCCTGGAAAATTTTCCCTTCAAATGAAATACAGCATATCGCATTACATTTATTTTCAAAAAAAACTTGTCACATCATAAATTTTCAAGTCTCATTTCTAGAATTGTCATTTTTTATCCATTTAATCTGCTCCTGAATTACCTTTATTCTTTAATAATTCAAGAGTAATTTAGGATCTTCTACGCCTAAAATAGATTTAATTTTTATTTGTTTTATCTGCATGTACCAACAATATCCTTTTAATTAACCTAACTTTAAGATAAAGTATTTGTTCAGTTAATTAATGACATCAAACTGATGAAAATAATTAAGTAGATGCAGACAGTTAAAGTCATTTTTTTTTATAATTTTCAATCACTCCATACCTTACCTAAAGAAAGCGGATAATTATTTTGCTATTGTAATTTTGAATACTAATCTCTTAAATTTCTATTAGATAAATCTATAAGATACTTTTTATACCCGTGCATATATATATGACATCGGGTATATTAGATTTGCTCCTCCGTTTGTAACGCATCGATCTAGACGAGCTAGATATAGTGTCAAGGGTACGTATCGGCTCAGAATCGAAAAATTAGTCGATCTAGCTATGTGTGTCTGTCCGTCCGTCCGTCTGTGTGTCAGCACGATAACTCAAAAACTAAAAGAGCTACAGTTTTGAAATTTTCACAAAATATTTTTCAATCAATTTCTAGGTTCCCTATTTTTTTTGGTTAAGATCGGACCAAAACTTCGGGTAGCTCTCGAACAGCTAACTTTTTTAACTCCAATATTTTCATACAAAAATTTGAAATATAGCTATGCACCTTGTAACATGAAATTATATGAATTTTGTTTTTTTGTTTTTTTTTGTTTTTTGTTTTTGTTACAAAAAGAAGATAACGATTTCGAGTTAGAATTTCATATGATTTAAATGATGCGTAGTTTATTTAAGATAAGCAAAAAAGAAGACAAAGATTTTTTTTAAGTAAATGGCTTCATAAATAATTTATATATGTATATTCATATAATATGTATATGTGTAATATTTTGAATGAATCATTTTATCAATATGATTATATGATGCTTACTTTGCTTAGGTTTAATATATTCGTGAATTAAAAATTAATTAAAAGAGATAGAATTGAAAAATTAGAGCTAGAGTTTTGAAATTCACACAAAACATTTTTTGGACATTTTTAAGGTTCCCTATTCTTTTTGGTTAAGACCAGACCAAGGTTTCGGGGAGCTGCCACACAACTTATTTAAACCAATATAAATTTCTTCAAAAGTAATTATACTAGAAAGACGAAAATTACACACGGTTAGTTTTATAATGAATCAAGCACTTATATGAAGTTACAAAATTTTACGGCTTCATTTGCGGGGGGCTGCCATACAACTTCTTTGCACCAATATGAATTTCTTGGAAACTGAGTATACTACGAGGATGAAAATTACACACTGTTAGTTATATAATGAATCGAGCACTAATATGGAGTTTCAAAATGTTGCGACCCCATTTTCGGGCAGCTGCCATACAAAGTTGTCAATTCGATAACTGTGAATCTAATGAAGCTACGAGGTTAAAATTAAAACTGGGCAGGTAAAGTAATAGGGCAAGTTAGTTGGCAAAGTTGGACATCGCTCGGGCCAACTTTTGGGGTGGGCAATTTTTTTTTTATGGTTATTTTTTTTTATGGTTTTTTTTTTTTTGTTTTTAAGCAAAAATTATGGTATAATGAATTAAAAATTAAATATTTTTTTTTTTTATTTAATTTTTTTTAAGCAAAAATTATGTGATAATAAGCTAAATTTTTTTTTAACTATTTTACTTTCCTATATTTTTTTTGTAATATTTATAATAGCATGTGGAAAATAAATAACGGTTAGTGGGTAAGCACGGGTATCTAAAAGTTGACAAGGGCAACTATAATCTTCCTCGTTTCTACTTTAATTTATACAATTGATTAAAATTCAAAATTATTTAATGTAATATTTAAAAAAACTAAATTATAACCTGAAATTATTCTGCCATTGCCCTTTGATTGGTTGTGCTTAAAAAAAAACATAACTCAAAAAATAACTGTAATTAATTATTCACAAAAAAAAGGAAATAGATTTCAAACCTTTTTCATTTTATTTTATTTTATCTTTAACTGAAAAACAACTGGAAAAAAAGGTGAACTTAACTAGATAAAATTTTTACTTTATTTTTTTTTACTTTAAAATTGTATTCACCTCTTTTTTCCTTTTTGTAAAGTTCAAGGATTTTTTCATTGAATTTCTTTTATCTTAACTTTTTTTCTTTTTATTCTCAAAATGAAATATCTCATAGATACTTTCAAAAAAAAAAATAACTCTTTTTTCGTTTTTTAATATAAAAAAATATTTATTTGACGTATAGACTTTTTTTTCAGCACATCATTTATTATCTCTGTCCTTTTTTTTGCATACTTATCCAATAGATTCTTTTTTTTTGTACTTACTTATACACATCATACAAACAACAATGAAGTAATTATTTTCTTTTGTTTTTTTTCAATATATTCAGCCCTTTTTTTGCAATATAAAACCCAGTAATTAATTTTAAATAAATTACGACCGAAAGCTGGGTGATGGGAGGAAATGAAAATGAGTTAAATTTAAAAAAAAAAAGTTGAAGATAAATATAAAATAATCATATAATTCATTTTCTCTCGATTTAATTCCATTTTTCGCATTTTATTTGACGTATCTTGATCCACGTATGTATTTTTTTAATTTTGGGAATCTAAAGATACAAATTGTTTTGAAATTTTTTTTTAAAAACTTTAAATTGTAATTTAATTTTATATAAATTATAGTCTACCTTATGCCTTTTCATTAAAACCAATAAATAAATACAATGACTTTTATAATCACCCTATTGGAGCTTCAAAATCGAAGTGAATAAATTCATACAGCTATTTATACGAATATTCACTCACATAGATATGAATAGTTTTTACTTAATCTGAAGAAATTTTACCTTTAAGTGAACATATTATTTTTTTAAATGAACACATTATTATTTCGAATTTTTCGAGAAAAATTTTTATTTTCAAATGAAAATATTTTTATTTTCATAGATATTTAGAGACATTTTTATTTCAAATGAAGACTTTTCACTTTAAATGAACATATTTATTTTAAAAAAGATTGGAGATACTTATTTTTATTCTAAGTGAAGAAATTCTTATTTATAATCTAGGTAATTATTTTACTAATTTAAACAATACATAAAATAGTTCATTTCTCTATATATATCATATAAGTGTTTTTTAACATGCATGTTATATATATCATATATAATATATATACTATATTAAATTATATAATAAATAAATAAGTTAGTAAACAAATAAATAAATAAATTAATAAATAATATTAAATATATTATAATTATGTATATTACGTAAGCTAATGAAATATAGAATCTTTATTCAAAGTACAAATGTCTTCACTTAAAGTAAAAATGCATTCACTTAATGTAAAATATCTTCACTTAAAGTAAAAACTGTTTCATTTGAACTAAAATGTCTTCACATAAAATAAAAACTTTTCAATTAAAAAACTTTTTCATTTGAAATAAAAATGTCTTCACTTAAATTAAAATTTCTCCCTTAAAGTAAAACTGTTTTCAGATAAAGTAAAATTGAAATTTAAAATCAGATGCCAAAAAAATAATTTTATTCACAATATTACAATGCTTTTCTTAAATTCCGTAAGAACAAAATAATTAAAAAAAAATAAAGACTAATGATAAAAAAATATCAGAATTTCCGTAGCAGACTGTTAGGTCAACGCCATTAGCCAAATGTTTTATTAATTATGAACATAAGTCTTAATTTGTTTACTTATCTTTCGTATATGGAAAAAACTCAAAAATAACTAACAACCATTTTGAAGAATTTTATTCTTGCACTCGGGTCTTTAATTTGTAAAATAACTTTTTAAATATAAATTTAATTAAAATATTTTAATTGAATACTCATTTATCAACTATTTTCGTGGCTCATATAATAAAATTAAAAATAAATTTATAAATTATATTTTTAAATTTTTTTCAGATGGCATTTGCAACAAGTGAAAAAAAACACAGGGTGAGGTTCGAAACATTTAAAAACCCTTGTTGTTCGAAGAATACTTTAATAGGTACTGGGTAAAAGTGGAAGTATATTTTTAGTAAAAAATGTCTAACCTTTACCTAAACAATATTTATTTTTATGGTGGGGAAACCGTTGTTACAAAATAAAGGTGGAAAAGAAAGAAAGTAAAAACAATTAAATAAATTTTTAAAGTTAAATTTCCAAAAAATTTGGAAACCATTTATTTTTTACCTTTTAAAAATATAACTTTTAACTTAGATTACCAACCCCACACTGAAATTTAATAATTTACAGAACATGATGTTGGTGACAGTTTGGAAAATATTAGGTATTTATCTTTGACAATTTTTATTCATTTTGCGGCGATTTTTATAAATATATTTTTTTTTCAATTATGTTAAGGTCTGTTGTTTTGTGTACCTTTCCAGCGTTGGTTAATCAGTTTAAACCAAAAATTGATCTGTTCATATTTTTGATATAGCTAAAGATGCAGCTAATTAAGATTGCTTGTTCCATTTTAGAACATACTTCTCTCCACCTGATCTTTAAAAAATCTATAAAATATACATTAGACCAAAAAAGGAGTATAATAAACATATTTGGGCTCCCCGCGTGCTTCACTGGAAGTGCTCCCCGAAAGCCACTGGGATATCTTGATAAAGAAATGCAAAAAAGAGCTACCTGTCATATAATCGATCCCAATGTTACCTCAACGCAAACTGCACTTAGCCATCGACGCACCTACTGATCACTTATCCCGTTTTATAGACAACTAGTAGGGACAAACACCTGTTTCAAAGAAATTAAACAACTTATCTCTCTAGCTCAAGCCTATACTCAAGATTTTCCATTTCGTTTGTTATGCATACGTCGAAATTATGGAATCAGTTACCATGCGATGTATTTCCTAAATTTGGTGATTTTAATGTGTACGATCCTAAAATGTTTAAGAAGAACATTAAAATCTATCTTCATGATATCATTTAATTTGAAAAAAAAAAATTAATTTATTTCTTTATTAATTTATAAAGAGTCCACTACCACATACTAGTATAAAGTGATAAAAGAGTGATTCAGGCTTTCCTTTTCAGGTGGAACAGGTATTTTATTTTTTATTGTGATATAAAACTATTATGATATAAATTAGAAGCTATATTTTTTATTAGGTATGATCCGTTAGGTATGATTTTTATTTTATACTGATCCAAGATTTGAACCTCAAATTCTTCGATTAAAAGGCCGACGTCCGAACCATTACGTCACCAATCATATTTAAAATCGATATTTTATTGTCTTTACTAATTTTAACGAATCCTTAAATAAAAGATATATTACTATCTTGTCTCAAATTATTTAACATTTTCCAGTTTAATGCCTTTACCATTACCAAACAACTTTTCGTTTCATATTTTTGCTAATATTATCATAAGCAATTTAATTTATTGTGACTCAAAAAAACAAGTGATGATAAAAAACCAAGGGTTTTTAAAAAAGCACATTTTCAAAATAATATAGTGTATCATACTAAGTATTTTATCGGAATATAATGTTCAATCTTCAATATTAATGTTTAAGGAAATATATACGTTGGTGACTAAGTTACTGCTTACTTATAAAAACAGTAAATTTTTTATTTTAAAGTTCTAATAGCCCTTCAATGGGGAAGGGTGCCAAATTTCTCAAGGACCTAACTTCATCTAACCCCCCCCCCCCCCCCCCCGCCCCCTCACTCACAATTTTTGCAGTTTCTAGGAATATAACCAAAATTTGGAATTTTACTTAGAATTTTATTATCTAAGCAAAAATGGGTAAAACTGAGAGACACTTTCTTCAATTTATTTAAAATATAATGTTGGACCTTCAAATTTTGTATATTAATAAAAAAAAAAGTTACAGGTGCTTAAAAATAGCAGAATTTCAATTTTCGAGCCCTTATAGTTTCTAAACAGGGGGCTTGACAAAAAAATTTTGTTAACCGACTCCCACTAACTTTTGAGGATCTAACTTTTCCCAAAATTTCAAGATCCTATCTAAAACCGTTTAAGAGATATGTGGGACCAAAAATTTTACAAAAATTGAGTTTTATATAATGCTAAATTTTAGTACCGTATGGCAACCCTATAAATTTGATAGACGTATTTTTGTTAAGTCTATAAAAGCAGCTCTCTTATTCGATTGAAAATAAACCTAACAGACCACATGTTATATCATTTTAAATATAGGGCTTTTTTGAAATTTGCAGGGGCTGTAGCTTCGTAACCCTTCAAATTTAAGAAAAACCTTTGACACATGTTGAAATATAATTATAGAGCTTTGAATTTTGTATATCACTAAAAAAAAATTTGGACAGGTATTCAAATTACAGGTGCTTAAAAATAGCAAAATTTCAATTTTCGAGCCCTTATAGCTTCTAAAAAAGGGGCTTGACAAAAAAATTTTGTCGACTCCTACTAATTTCTGAGTATCTAACTTCTCCCAAAATTTCAAGGCCCAAGCTTGAACCGTTCAGAAGATATGTGTGGTCAAAAATTTTGCAAAAATTGAGTTTTGTGTAATGTTAAATTGTAGTACCGTATGGTAACCCTAAACATTTTCCTGTCAAAAATTTATAAAATTTATGAAACCAGCTATCGTTTGCCGTTTTCAGATTTAAAATATATCTAACAGAACTCTTGTTATAACCATTTAAATATAAGGCTTTTTCCAACTTTGGGGGGCTGTAGCCCCGTAACAGATGGGGCTACAGAAAAAAATTCTTCTACGAAATTATTTTTTTTGCAAAAACTACCCATGGTTAAAATTTTTTTACTCTATTTCAAACGGTGTAAAAGTTTTTGTAAACATACGGACGGACAGAGTGAAGCTATATAGGCACATTTTTACAAAATTTTTTGAAAATGTGCTAAAAAGAAAGTTACTAGTAAAAAAAGTATTTTGTATCAAAGGCAACTCAATAATCAATCCAACAAAAAATAAATTTTCCTTTATAAAATTCAAGAAGAGTTTAAAAAAAATTTGTTTCATCATGGAATTTGTTATTAGAAAAAACGAAATAAGTAAGAAAAAAACCTAAGGTTCCCAAGTCAAAATTATAATATTTTCCTCTATAAGTTTTGGGTAAAGAGTATATTAAAAAATAGTTTATATCAGTTTCCAAAAAGCAGGGTTCCAAAATATTTTCTTCTGAAACTTATGCTGATTTTCAAGGATCAAGGCCTTACAAAATTGGCAGATCCTTGAGAATTAAATTGTGAATTGTACTTGTATAATTTAGATCTTTTATTTGAATTTTATTGTATAAGCAAAAAATGTTCAAAAATCAAGAGACATGTAATAAAATTAAAAATATTTTAGTGTTACTTACAGTTATAATTATAAATTATATGTTAGTGCTTACAGGTGTTTAAAAAACTCGAATTTTTAGTTTCTAACCCTAGAATGTGATGACAAAACAAAATCCGATGTGGGTCCAAATCAGAAAGAAGAATTGGAAGTAGATTGGTCACATTCTAAGGTGGCAAATAACATCAGTGGCATGCCAATCCCTAGATTGGAACCCACAGGGCAAGAGAAATGTGAGACAACCAAGCACAAACAGAGGAGAACAGTCCAGAGAGAATGTGATCTATCGAGAAAAACCTGGTCAGAAATAAAGAGGCTATTCTAAATAAGGACATTTGGATAGGCTAAGTGGAAGCCCTATATCCTCTAGGGGAATAATAAGGAAAACAAAAAAAAAACCCTAGAAAGGGATACAAAAATAATTTTTTTAAATGACTAGTACTTGCAATCAAGGTTTTAACTCCGATTAAAAATTTTTTACTCTAACCATTTAGAAGATATAAAGTGTCAGAAACTTTAAAAAAAATTGATCTTGGCATAACGGTTAATTAAAAAATCGTAGGGCAACATTACATAAATATTTTATTCGTATGTATAAGTTTATAAACCCAACCATTGGTTAGAGTTTCTAAAATTGAGAATAATATCTTTTAATGGTTGTGTTATTATAATTTAAATAAAGGGCTTTTCCGTATTCTCGGAGAATATATTTTCAAACAAATGGAACACAAAAAAAAGTTGTCTATGAAATTAATTTTTTTGATACACAAATTATTTTCTTTATTTTAAACGGTGCTGTAAACACATCATCTGACTGATAGACGAACAGATTAAAACCTGGAGAAACATTTTTTAAAATTCTTTTAAAAACGTGCTAAAAAAAATGAAAAGGCTCAAAACTTTTTATGTACAAACAAGAAATTTTTCACCTTCACGCTTTAAAGGAAATCCTCCGGAACTTAAAAATTACTAAAAATTTTTCTATTACCAATATTTTATAATACAACAACAACAACAACAAAACCTTTGCGACAAAAATACTTTTTAAAGAAAATTTAAAAAAAAAAAAAAAATATTAAAAAATATGGAAAATTATAAAGAACTGAACAAGATTTTTATTTTTAATTTAGGTCAGTGTCCTCTTTTTTTTGAATTAGAATTATTGAATAAATTTGATATTCAGAATGCTGCCATCATGTCTACATCAAAGTTTTGGTTTAATGATTTTTTTGGCAATTGTTTGACTTGGTGGAAATTTTATTGTTGCGTTGTTCGTTTGTATTTAAGCACGGGGAAGAGTATAGTACAGTAGACTGTGCCAACTTTAGGATATCTTTAGGAACGTAATATAGACATTATATCATCCGATTAATTACTTATAAAATATAAGTTGTATAGCTGTCGAACCCCTTCCACTAACTACATTTTATTCAGACGATAGCCTTTTTAAATTAACTATTATTGGCAAAATTTCTGATACTCAGCTCAATTGTATATTAAGATATTGTCAGAGTTTTATGGTCAACGTTTGTGCATCATTTGATTGGTCTCCTACAGTAAGTTCCAGTAGTTGCCATACAACTTCTTTGTTTATTTGAGCATTACTATATGTCAATAGAATCTAATTATCTTTAATGGCCGACGTCTGAATAAAATAAATTTAGTGTAGTGGAAGAAGTTTGTAGACCTGACTTTCAACTTTTTCTTTTGTACATAACTGAAAGTCTATTAACCGGATGATATAATGTCGACATTACGGTCATTCGGGTATCCAAAATTTGATCCAGTCTACAATACTAAACGCGGTACTTCGTTTTTATCTATAATCAATATGTCTTAATTTTGCCACAAAATGACTGATAATTGAGATTATTTAAGAAATTTATATCAATCGATGGCATCAAAATTTATTATTTCATTGAATTCGCTTTAAAGAAAAGTTTTTGACATTTAATAATATTTTAATAAATTAGATATTTATGTATTGAAATTTGTCAAAGTATCAAATCGCAGCACATTGAATTAGTAAATTTTTTTTGAATAATTGTGGAAAGTGGAAATATCATGGATTAATTAGTATTAAATATAAAACAAACCACCATAATTAATATTTTACGTATAATTTGGGTAATTTGGCGCTTATAAATTTAACTAGGGAAACTTAATGTATTATTAATAAAAAAATTTAATAAATTCTTAAGCCAAAAAGAAGTCCATAAGAAGAAAATAAAATAAAGTTAAAAAAACCTATTTGAATTAATTTAATAAAGTCCAGGAAGCTTAATAGTTCTTAATAAGTACGTTCTTGATTTTTATTTTTTCCTTAATTTTTCAACAAATTCAAATTTTGAAAATATTTTAACTTGGGCGAACATAAAAAACCATGACTTGAAGCGATACAAAAAAACAAATGATTTTAAGTTTAACATTGATTTAAACCGGGCTTGATCCGAGTTTTGATGGAAATCAGTGTACTAGACGTAACACAATGAATAATAAAAATATTACAAAAATATGTTATTGAAAATTTTAATGAAAATTATAATTAATTTAATTTTCATATAGAGGAAGTTTTTAGAAAATTATTGATCCTGGATAGGTCATACATCTGTCTTTAAAAACATCTTTTATAAAAACTTTTCGTTTTCATTTGAGGTGACACCACATCATATATAATACTTAAAACACATTAAAATAGTATCCTAAATATACTCGATAACAAACTTTTTAAACTTCATCTTACAAAAGTGTTTCAATAATATATATTTATGTAAACAACTAATAAGTTTAGTTTGTCAAAAAAACAAAAGCTAAGCAATGCGAGAATTTGGTCATAATTTTATTTAAACAGTAACTGAAGAAGTATAGCTTCAAAATCCCGTCGCTTTGGTGCATCGTTTCAAACGTTAGATGGTGATGCATTATTGGCTAAAAAATTAATTCTTAATAAATTGCGAAAGAACTGTAAAATTTAGACTTAGTAGGCGTGGAACATAGGCTAAAGAAAGCAAGAGCAGAATTTGTTTGTCTATAATCGTTATGGAGGAATTCCCAGATTTCCAGGAAAACGATATTAAGAATATTCCGGGGATGTGTGAAAACAGTCCTAACATAATGCAGCGAAACCTGGCTTGTAACCAGCAGCCTAACCCACAAGCTGCAGGTTTTCGTAAATAAGTGTCTTTGGATAATATGCCACATAGTCTGGCCGAGCACAATATCCAACGAAGGCCTCTGGATACTAACAGGCCAGAATCCATAGCCAAACAAAACAGACGTAGGAAATGGAGGTGGATAAGCCACACGCTTAGAAATCCTAGTGAAAACATAAAAACGTATGTAATTAAAGTGGAACCCTCAAGGAACTAGAAGACGCGGCTGTCCCAACATCACATGGCGCAGGACAATTTATCAAGAAATGGCTAAATGCAACATATCCTGGGATGACACTAAAATATCAACGCGGAATTACTTTAAATGGAGGTGTCCAATGGAAGCCTTATGCTCCCAAGAGGATTAAGGAAAAAAAAAAGAAAATTTACTCTAGATATAGTTGGAGTATTAACAACAGATGTTCTCATTTTAAAATCAATGAAAAGTTGCAAAACTTTAAGAGACTTTCAATGAAAACATATTTTTAAATCCGACTAAATAAGCTAATTAATTTTAAATTTTGACATTGATCTAATTTAGCAAAATTGTGCTAATTAAAATTACGATTTCATTATTTTTGGCTTTATTTATTGGAAAATTCTCTTAAAGATTTCTCTTTGAAAATAAAGGTCTATCGAATTAAATAATTGGAAATCATGATGAAAGAAAAACTCCTAATATTTTTATTTTATGATTTCAATAACTTATGTATGTATGTATGTACATAAAATAATATACAAATTACAAATATATTGAATAAAAATTGTTGCAAAGTAAAAAAAAGAGAAATAAAAAGTTAAAGAAGTGGAGCTGAACTTTCAAAAGAAAATTGGTATTTAATATTTCATTCATCAATCACTATTACAAGAAATTCCTTTTTTTTTATTATTATCTTTTTTATTCTTTATACATCACGTATTATTGATTATTGATTACTACATAAGGAACATTTGAAAAGGTAGTAGGTACTAGGTAATAATAATCAAGGTAGTTTTAATTTAGTTATATGTATAGGTATCATAAGTTACCTGTTTTTATTTTTTTATATTGTGGAAAATTCTTATGAATTTTCCCATGAATACAATTTACTGTTAAATGAAATTTTAGATGATTTGCATCAATTGAATTTCATTATATTATCATAGAAATTATACTGAAAAGTACATTCTATTTAAGGTTTTGCAAACAATCTAAATCTTCAAAAATTGATGTTAAAAGTTTTTCTGAGAAAAATTCTAATTTATTGGAAAAGGAAAACTTTGATGTAAACTTTACCGACCTAGTATTCATTCAATATTAGAAGATACTTTTTTGACTTTTATGCTAATTATACTTCAAGGAGACGTAACGTAATATAGATCAATTCAAATTGTACTTTAATATTCATTACAATTTACTTCTTAAAATTTATTCACTTATATGTTTATATTAGTTATTAAACTATCTGAAATGGAATAGAAACTGTATTTATCTTATCAAATTTCAAATGAATAAATTTACCTTTGACTATAGTTTCTATTTGCACAAATTTTTTTTTCTGTAGGATTACCCATTTTTGAAATAAAGAATTTCATAAATAGTTTCTCTTGTAGTAAGAAGGACACTTCTCATGAATGCACCCTAGATGTTATACTGCATGACCTAGGAAGTTGAAGACTTCAAGATACCGTTTCCGCAAGAGATATAGATATAGTTTTATTTTTTGAGTTTCTTTGGTCCTGTGATGTTTTTTTTCGTCAATTTATAAGTTCTGCAGATTTCTTTCTATATATGTCCAAATGTGGAAATTCGTTGTTATGCGCATATCAATATTCCGTCCAATGTGTTCCCTTAAGTTGGTAATTCGTATATGTACGACTAAATTGAATTTAAGAAGAATATTAACATTTTTCTTCTCAGTATCCCCCCAAATTTTCCCATCGCCAATTATCCAAACTTCCCAAATAACCTCCCCATAATCCCAAAATCCTTCCATATTCCCATTGCTGTAACAAAACTGTACATTTGTATTACAGGTTCCTTCCTAAAGTTTGTTCAAAAAGGGTTTAGTTTTCAAAAAAACCTCACATAGTTTCAGGGGGGGGGGGGGGTAGTTTTCGAACTTTCCATCCCCTCGTAAAGAAAAGAATATCATCAAGTTTGGTACCTGACCAATGGCGTAATGGCAAGGACGTAAGCCCATCAAACAGAGGTTCAAACTAACTTTCGGTTGACGCAAAAAGTTCGAGAAAATTAAGTTAAAAATAGATTGCATAACTTTAGGATGAAATTATATGAAAATAGCATGTAACTGTAATGCATTCCAATTCACTGCACCTGCCAATTTTTTCAACTTAATGAATCAGCTTTAATTAGACAAGTTCGGAATTTACCCATGAAGCACTCCAATTTAATATAATTTTATCTGCTATTATGGACGAATCCAATAGTACTTCATAATATGCATTTACTTTAAACTTTGATATTCATATTTTTAATACACTCAAGGCAGTAGAACAACAGACAACCATATTGGAAAAGCATAATATTTAATTTTCATAATTTTGTAAGAATTGCGTTCACAAATATTATTTAATAAAGATTAGGTTTTAAAAACTAATATGTATGAATGAATAAAAATATTTCATATCGATAATATCATATAAGTATTTGTTTTTTTTTTTTTTATTCTTTTTATACAAAAGAGTTTTATATACTTTATTTATATTTTCACTAACACATCATCATCATTATCATCATCATCATTTTTAGGGATAAATTTTTCGGTATTTACTCTTAGTTAAGGATGAATAATCAGTTTTATGCCGAGTAATGATACGTTGTACTCATATATATCTGTGGTCACAAGCATTAACCGCCAAAGTCTGTTTTCTTACATTTTGTACAGATCGATTTTAAAATTAAAACTGTTCTCTGAAATCAGGAAATTGAGATAGAAACATGATTCTTTGACGAAATTATAATTATTTAGCAGTGCTAGAAATTGTGTTTTTTAAATTATTAATAATTAATCTAATAAAGATAATAATTGAAAAATAAACACTTTGGCTGTTAATCCTTTTGCAAAATTTTAAAATTTGGCGATCAAAGTCTAGTTTGGCTGTTTTACCTTTTTTATAATTTTAGTTAAAAAATTCCTAACTGAAGATTGGCTGTTATTCCAATTTTAACAATTTGATAATAAAACTCCTATTTAGAGTTTGGTTGTTATTCCAAATGAAATAAATTATGATTTTCAAAATAATTTCCTGACTTTGGCTTGTTTTCTTGTAAAATTGCCTAAATCTTAGAAGAAAATTAATTTTAGAAAGCAAATTTTATTAAGAAAATTTGAAAGTTCAACTAATTGTCGGAGGCTTATCGTCAAAATGCTGTAATTAGATTACAGCATGATATAAATAATTAATGAGGTAATATTTGCGCACGTTTGCTATTTTTGTATATTGCTATTTTATTTACTTTCTCTTCTGATTTTATAACCATGTGTCAAATAAAATTATAAAAAATTAAATAAATCATTTTCAAATAAAATGACACCTATTGCAAAGTTAATGAAACTATTTCCAAAAATATGAAATGCACTTTAGGCTTAATTTTATTGCAAAATGTTTCATTATTTTTGAAAAAGTTTTTATTTTATTTAAAAAAACGTATTATAAGGCTGACTTTAAACTTTTTAACTTTTAATTATTTTTGAAAAGGTTAATAAAAGTAAAGAAAAGAAAATATAATATTTTTTAATATTTTTGAAAATAAAATATTATAATTTTGAATTGATGTTAATTTAGATTATATATGGTTATAAGTTTGTTGGTGATAATGAAATGCGAATTGTTAAATTAAAAAAAAGTATATCTAATACATTAAAAAAATAATTTGTTGCTCTACAAAAAAGGTATTTTCATATTTATAAACATTAGCAATTAATGCAAATCTTAAACTCTTCTTCAGTTTAATGAAGATGCATGTCAAGCTTAAAAAATAAAAGAGCTTTATTTTAAATAAAGTATAAATAATTTTATTTAAAAAACTAAATTTTGTAATTGATAACTGTTTAAAAATTTAATTTATGTATAACTTTAGAAAAATTTATTAAAAAGCAATTTTACAAAATATTTATTAATACTTTTATTTAATTTTCCTTTGCTTAAAGTAAATTTGGGATTAATAGCTCAGAAGAAAAAAAAACAAGTTCTTAAGTACATTTTACATAATAGCTGTTTTACTCTTGTCAACAAAGTTTCATTCAAATTATAAAAGTGAACTAGTACCTAAACTGACAACAAAAATTAATATCTAAAAAATTTCAGAAAAGATTTTTGTTTTGGATTTTATAAAACAAAATTATGCATCGATTAATGTCAAAACTATTTTGATGTTTGTTTTTTCGTAGAAGAATTCAAAATAATTTTATTTTAATTATAAGTACCTAGAAAACTACGGCATGTTTATATTTTTTTCTTATCCTGAGGATAAAATAAAAATAAGAAACTATAAAACGATTTGTTTGTCAATTTCTTATAAATTTAAAAAATAAATTTACCACAACACCTTGTCCCGTTCTAATGACTTTTTGACATAAATTTAACAAAATTGTACGCATTCACATTGACTTTTTTTTAACTTTATAAATAATCGAGAAATAAAGCGAATAAAAATTCAAATTTATGAACGTTTTAAAATTTTAATTTTATTTGTAAACTAATTTATTAATTTTGGTCTACAGTTTTGTCTTTAGATACTGATCTCCAGCTTAGCAGTTTGAAATAACCTATGTTCACAACTTTTGAAGAATAATTTTAATCAAATCACTGGTTCATATTTAAAAAATGACATTATGATTTTTTCATTTGCAAATAGTGAATATATCTACTAATATAATAATAGTATATTATACTATTATTCTTATCAAAGTCTTAGAAAACCAATTATTTTCTATCAAGTTTTAATAAATTAGCTAAATTAGGGCCAATAATAATAAAAATATATTCTATTATTAATTATTATATTGTTATTATTATTACTATTATTAACAATGCATGTTTACCAAATATTTTATAATAATTGTATGTTTTATCATTTCAAAACAAAAATTGAATTTATGTCAAATGATGCTGTCAAATTTGGCAATTATTCTTCTATATCTTTATTATTATTATTATTATTGTTATTATTATAATTATTATTATTTTTATTATTATTATTATTATTATTAACAATGCATGTTTACTAAATATTTTATAAAAATTGTATGTTTTATCATTTTAAAACAAAAATTGCAAAAGCATAGTTACGAATGTTTAAAAAAAGTTAATGTGAATGCGTAAAACATTTTTTTTAAATTTATGTCAAATGGTGCTGAGACAAATTTGATAATTATTCTTCTATATCTTATTATTTTTATTGATAATAATAATAATTGTTACCTAGGTAATATTTTTAAATAGAAATGCTGTTAAATTTTAAATTTGACATTACTTCTTTTATCTACAATAATAGTATATTCAAATATACATAATATTTTTTAACTCATTCTAAAATTGTTTTTGCGCTTTTAGACTTTTTTCTTTAATTACTTGTTTTTTATTTGAAATTTCAACAATAAAATCAACCAAACTCGAGTTAAGATATTTTTTATGGAGAAAAAATATTTGGAGTAACAACCAAATTGTATTTAAATACTGTTTTTTTCTAAATAAAATTTGGAATAACGACCAAACTAAAGTTTAGCATCAAATATAAATTTTAATAAATAAAGAAAAACAACCAAAGTAGAAGTAAGAGTTTTAAATGTTTCATACAAAGTTTGGAATAACAACCAAAGTTAAGTTTAGAAAAAATTAAACATATTTTATTTTTTTGAATAACAGCCAAAATCGAACTTTAGCTGTTTTTCAAAAATAAAAAACTTATTTCATAACATTGGAATAACAGCCAAACTGGACTTTAGAAGATTTTTGGTAAAAAAATAATATCAATTTTTAAAATAAACATTTTGAATAAAACCCAAAGTCAACTTAGGAAACTAAATTTTTTAAATTTTTGAGTTTGGCTGTTATTGTAAGTCATAACTGTAAAAAACTGACTTTGGTCATTGAGTTTTTAGGTTATAACTTCTGCATTTTTCAAGCTAGAAGCACCAAATTTTGTGAGGTAATACATATTGGAGCGGACATCACGGTAATACCAATGAGGCAATTTCCACCAAAGTCGACTTTGGTTTTTAATGTTTGTGACCACAGATATATATATACATTTCTTATACTTAATTCTTTATTTATATTCAAATAAAAAATATTAGGTGAATAATTTTGTTATAAACATCATTACAAGGTGTCAGTGTGTCAAATTTATATTATTAAATTTGTTTTTTTTTTATGCTGTTGGTTCCAATGTATTTTTAAACATCAAAAGATTTATGAATTTTCATCATTCAACCAAAAATAGAAATACTCATATTAATACCATAACATGACAGTTTTATATAAAAATGAAGAAATGGTGTCAGGAAATAAATGCCTCAGAACAAAATCCGAATCAAATAACCATGGTTAATATTCTCTTTTGATGTAAACTAAAGTCAAAATCTATAACTTTCAGAATTCGGCCTTATTTACGCTTTAAAAATTGGAAAATTCCAATATTAAAAGGAAATAAAGTCCAATTAGATTCAAAACACATTATTATTAATGATCTGTTATAAATATTCTGTAAAAGGCGAATAATCCTGATTTAATAACCCAATCTTTACTTCGTCCTAATTTGCAATATGGGATAGGTACTTTATGTTAATTAATTTTTCATAGATTATTTGTTCATAGTTAATTGGATGTTATTTAATTTTTAAATGGATTTATTTGAACATATTGCCTTTCTAACTTTTGGATGATATTTCATCTGGTGCTATTGCGCCGAGTTCCATGTTTCAATATAAATCTCCAATTTATCACTAATATCAAAATCTTAAGAAACAAATATATGTTTTGAAAATGGAAATAAGTCCGAATTTTCTAATTTCGTGATTTCATCTTTATTTCCCGGGGCATTATTACCAGACACCGGAAGAAATAAGCTTCAAATTTTTTTACTATGAAAATATAGCCAAAAGCATTACCTAATGATGAGTTGTTTATATAATAATAATTATAAAATATCATGATGATTTATAAAAATAATATTTAAGCTATTATATGCTTTCCTTTATTATATACACCAAAAAAAAAAAAAACCAAATCCCTATTTTAGAAAGGTAACAAACTGTAAACAAATTTTTTTTAGGTCAAAGAATTTTTTAATTTTTTTTTAATATTTAATTTGTTAAAATTAGTATTTATTTTTTATATTATTCTTTGACAAATAAATCTTATTTAAGCTGACTAATGTGGAACTGTTTTAAAATTTTTTTTACAGGGATTTTACTTTGGTAACTCTGCCTTATGCTGTGGTAACTCTGTCATACATTGTGGTAGAGTAAGAAGCTTCTAAAGGACAAAATTTACAAGTCGTTTTATATATTATCAGAGTGAGTTGATTGACTTCTTATTGTTCTTTGTCTTAGCTCTTTTAAGAGACTTTTGAGCTGTTTATGGATATTATCTGGATTTTAAATAAATAACTTGATGGCTAAAATATTTGATTATATAAAATTATGAAAATATTAACTAATATAAAATCTATAGACAACTACGAGATTAAAAGTGTCTCTATTTTAGGGTTATATAAATCTATAACGGTACAACTTATTAGATTAATTAACGAACCTACTTAAGGCATGGGCATGAAATAAAGCCAATTCGACTTTACAACCAAAAACAATGCAAATTAAGTTGAAAAAACCATTATATCTTATTTCCAATAAAATTTCAAGACGAAATAAGATCGAACTGGCTAATACATTTTGTTGAATTTATTTGAAATAAATTGTTCTAATTTTCTATAAATTATCAGAATCAATTAAATGAATCAACAACGTTTCACGTCGAAACGGTCCTAAACAATATATAATACATCAATTATGTAGTCCGATCATATGATAGAAGGAGGAATTCAACATGATGTGGTGTTAAAAAGTTTGGAACACTGGAGTATATGTCAGTGCTCTAAAAAACTTGCTGTTTAATTTTGAAAAGATTTTGCTCCATGAACTTTTGAATTTCTTCAATTTTTCTTTCCTCATAATGTAATGGTCGTATAAAATATCGAATATGTTGGACTTTTAGATGTTATTAAACTATAGATTAATATGTTTATACCCGTGCATACATATATGACATCGGGTATATTAAAATTGCTCCTCCGTTTGTAACGCATCGATCTAGACGAGCTGGATATAGTGTCAAGGGTACGTATCGGCTCAGAATCGAAAAATGAGTTGATCTAGCTATGTGTGTCTGTCCGTCCGTCTGTGTGTCAGCACGATAACTCAAAAACTAAAAGAGCTACAGTTTTGAAATTTTCACAAAATATTTTTCAATCAATTTCTAGGTTCCCTACTTTTTTTGGTTAAGATCGGACCAAAACTTCGGGTAGCTCTCGAACAACTAACTTTTTTAACTCCAATATTTTCATATAAAAATTAGAAATTTTGCTATGCATCTTGTATTTAACATGAAATTATATGAATTTTGTTTGTTTTTGTTTTTTTGTTTTTTTGTAGATAACAATTTCGAGTTACGATTTCATATGATTTAAATGATGCGTAGTTTAATTAAGATAAGTAAAAACGAGGAAGATTATAGTTGCCCTTGTCAACTTTTAGATACCCGTGCATACTCACTATGATGTATACAATAAAATAAACCGTTATTTATATCCCAAAAAAAAAAAAATAAAAAACATCATAAAAAAAAAAAAAATTCAGCCACTCTAAAAGTTGGTCCGAGTGATGTCCAACTTTGTCAAGTAACTTGCCCTATTACTTTACCTGCCCAATTTTAATTTTAATCTCGTAGCTTCATTAGATTCATAGTTATTAAATTGAAAACTTTATATGGCAGCTGCCCGAAAATGGGGCCGTAACATTTTGAAACTTCATATAAGTGCTCGATTCATTATATAACTTACAGTGTGTAATTTTCATCCTCGTAGTATAATTAGTTTTGAAGAAATTCATATTGGTTCAAAGAAGTTGTATGGCAGCCCCCCGAAAATGGGGTCCTAACATTTGTAAACTTCGTATAATTGCCGGATTCATTATATAGGTTATAACTAACCGTGTGTAATTTTCATCCTCGTAGTATAATTAATTTTGAAGAAATTCATATTGGTGCAAAGAAAATATATGGCAGCCCCCCGAAAATGAAGCCGTAACATTTTGAAACTTCATATAAGTGCCGGAGTCATTAAAAAACTAACTGTGTGTAATTTTCATCCTCGTAATAGAATTAGATTTGAAGAAATTTATATTGGTGCAAAAAAGTTGTATGGCAGCTCCCCGAAGCCTTGGTCCGATTTTAATCAAAAACAATAGGGAACCTAGAAATTGTCTTAAAATGACTTTGTGTGAATTTCAAAACTCTTGCCCTTTTAGTTTTTGAGTTATCGTGCTGACACACGGACGGACGGACAGACACACATAGCTAGATCGATTTACTTTTCGATGCTGATCCGATACGTACCCTTGGCACTATATCTAGCTCGTCTAGATCGATGCGTTACAAACGGAGGAGCAATTTTAATATACCCGATGTCATATATGTATGCATGGGTATAACGATGTCATATATGTATGCACGGGTATAAAGAACACAAACATTTTTTTTAGGTAAATGGCTTCATAAATAATATGTATGTATATGTGTAATATTTTGCATGCTTTGCTATATTTTGATATTGATAGATTTAATCATTATGAATATAATGATTATTATCTATCATGATGATCATTATATGAATATGATCATATGAAATTGATATGAAATTGATTTTGCTTAAGTTTAATATATTCGTGAATTAAAAATTAATTATAAGAGATAGAATTGAAAAATTAGAGCAAGAGTTTTGAAATTCATACAAAACGTTTTTTGGACATTTTTGAGGTTCCCTATTCTTTTTGTTTAGCACCAGATCAAGGTTTCGGGGAGCTGCCACACAACTTCTTTGCACCAATATGAATTTCTTGGAAACTGATTATACTACGAGGATGAAAATTACATACTGTTAGTTATATAATGAATCGAGCACTTATATGAAGTTTCAAAATGTTACGGCCCCGTTTTCGGGCAGCTGCCATACAAAGTTGTCAATTCGATAACTGTGAATCTAATGAAGCTACGAGGTTAAAATCAAAACTGGGCA